>LFYR01001429.1:427835-494763 GCA_001185155.1 Zostera marina
CTGAACGTGTTTAGATGATCCCATTTCACCCTCCACAAGAGAATAGAGAATTTTGTCGGCATCTTCGACCAAATTCCCTCAGCTAACATGTCTTTATGCTTTCTATCTCTAATACTTTCCACTATTCCCCCCAATTTATTTATCGGACTACCAGATCTCCACATAATCGTACTATTCGCTCTACAATCCAAACATTTATCCACTAGGTTTCTTTTTGAAACAAAAGCTTTCCAAAAATGCGAATCCACAGTAGGTCTGATTTGTATATCATTAAACGCCTTTCCTTTAATATACCTATCTTGGATCCATTTTACCAGAATAGAATCGCTCTTATCCCAGTACTTTGAAGCTCTTTTAATATTTGTTGCATATTTTTGTTTGTTTGTATCGAGATGTCATTAATGATCTTTTATTTGTGAACTTCAAATCCAAAGCCGCTAATAGAACTCAATTTGATCTAATTCAAGTGGACAAATTAAATTACAATAGCGAGTGGATAACAGGTATAGAGGGGGCCTCTAACAAGTTTGTTAATGGAGAAGATGGATTGACATGGTCAATTGCGGCAAAAGAAGTTGCAAGATTGAATGAGCCAATTGGCCGTATGACAAGGAGTCAAACAAGGAGGATGGAGAGTGAGAACTCGACGATGTGCCAAGCGATAATAAATGAAATTGAAGCTCTAGATCCAACTCAATATGACGATGCCTTGGATACTTTCGTTTGTTTTTTAATCTAGATACTTTGTTGTTTGCTCTAAATATTTTATTACTTTCTATTTTTGTTGGGATTAGAATGTAGATAAACTGATATATTGCTGTTATATTTGAAACAAGAAGTGAATAATTGATATAATATACAAATTAGAAATAGAATGTTGGAAAAAATATATATTTAAAAAATAGCAAACTGCTATAGCTGTAGAGCGGAGGTCCTGACAACTACAGAGCTAGGTGTGCCCATAGTCGTGAGTAGCAGTTTTCTTGTATACTTACAATAGTACAGTCGTACCAACAATATCTCTTCTTTGCCACAGAGATATTTGTGATGTCACCCCAGCAGAGATTCTCCATAAAATTACAAAGAGTTTGGTAGACACTCGTGGTCAAACCCCTCACCAAAATGTGGTTGATTTTAATGCACTAATTGCAGACATTAAAACACCAGCAATTAGACATATATTGCTATGCTACATGCATGGCCCTATAAGGTCAATATGCATCGTGTATGTCCCATTATCTATGTAAATCTGGGCTAGGTCCATCCAATTATCAATGCAAATTAATCTTTATCAAAAAAAATCTACTCTCTAGCTCATGAGTCTGCCCCCGTGTACTCAAATTAATTCCATGATCGCTTTAATGATGATTCCTTCGCCTTCTCCCTACCATATCAAAGTGTGGTTCCGTCGACAGTCCATCACAATGTAAATACTCTCTATACTTGTGAACAAGTGTTTCCACATTGTTAAGGTCTGAAATAAAAAATCATTTTGCATATAATAAAATTACAAAAATACCCATATCGGCTAACTATCAGTTAAGAAGCATAACTGGCTGGCCAATAGTCTAATAGTCTCCAACCATTCAGTGGTCAGTTGGTTTTCAACCTTGGATGCGAAATATTTGCTTCTTTAAAATGCTTTTTCAAATCAAATATTCAACTCCAATCCTATACTGGTTTTATGAGGACATCAAGGTAATAAAATTTAGATTAAAGCCCAAAATGTCAGTCTGGGAATTAGCTGATTGCTGATATTGCCTCTTGGAGTGAAACATTACGTTTGTAGTTTCAAAGAGTTGTGAGTGTAGAGTACACCTAGTACAGTACCCAGCCATTCTTCTCATTGTATTTTTTAGACATCAATAAGTCTTTGGCGAGAAACTATTTACCTAGTTGCAAAAAAATGGTAATGCAATAATTTCTTCTACAATGTGGTGGCTAAGTGGCTTGAATTTTTCAAATAAATAATAATCAAATGCTGTACTGAAAAATAAAATCCACGTTAACTACCGCCTACCATACGCATAAGCCACGTCAGAATTATGTTCGTTCCTTACTATCATGTCCCCATCGGCATACCATGCGATTTCCTCTCCTTGCCTGATCTCCCTCTGGCTGCTCAAACACAAATCCCACTAATTACCATCCATCCAAAGATAATAACTCAAACCCAAAGATCAACCGAAACTAACTCTGTACCACACCTGAGGGGGCGGAATCGGACGGTGACAGTGACATTCTCCTTCGATCTCTCCCCATCCAAAACAGTACCACTCTCCAAGAACACCTGGCTTGGAGATGGGAGTGTCTTTCTCATTCTAGAGGAGGAACCGATCGAATCGAGTCCTTCGAGAGTAATCGCCGGGACAGGTCCAGGATGGGTGTTGTTGACTGATGTGGAGTGTGCGCTGGTAACTGAACTAGCAACGGCACCACTTCCTTTGTTTGGCATTGATCTCTTCGGTGCCTTGAGATTTCTTGACGACATTTGAGACAAACGGAAAGAAATGGCAGTTGTCGATCGGGATCACTGAATGAAAGACGGAAAAAGAGAGGAGTGCGAAGCAGGTGACATTTTCATTGTTTCATTCTTTTTGTTCACTTGGCATGTGCGACTGTGGGCTATCTATCTGGTTATGGTACAATGTTACGGAGGTAAAGTTATCTATCCTTCTTTTTGTACATTAATAAATAAAAAGATGCTTTTTTACGACAGAGTTAAATAAAAAAGTTATGCTTAAAAGTTAAAACTCCCCAACTTTTTATATTTATTATAAAATAAACACACTGAGGGTTTGACCATTTCAGAGTTTGACTATTTGAAGATTGAGATTTTAAAGTAGAGAAGATTGTTTATGTCAATCTTTCTTAAATGATTTTCCAGTTAAAGAATTAACCTAATTTTTAGATAAATTACAATTAACTTAAACATTTTTTAGATTATATGTTAATGTTGTTTATTTTAATTTCAAATTATGTTTAAAATCAAGCTATATTAATCATTGATCTTTAATTTAATTTATTTTTTGGTAATGTAATATTAGGTGTGTAAACGGGACGATTCTGGGACCATCATAACAATTTGGCGGTAAGCCATCGTCACCCAAATGCTGTCTGATCTAGATCTTCGTTTAGACACGGCTCCTATCCTTGAAGCTAAGGAATATCGTCGTATCATTGGATCGGCGCAGTATCTTACGATGACGAGGCCGAATATCCAATTTATAGTTAACAAATTATTACAATTTATGGCGTCCTTAGATCTTAGGTATCTTTTCAGGTCTCGAACGTTGAGAAGTATTCTGAGAAAAACAGTGGATTTTGGGACACCACCGACCGAAAGGTGTCTCTGAAAATATATGTCATCCTCATTGTTCAACACATATCGGGGCAGATATTCTTACGAAAGTCAATTTTAGAACTAAAAGGCAAACTTGCTGGAATCTTTCCTCAAGTTTGAGAGAGACGTGATGGAAAGGTTCGTTGAAGTCAGTACCGATGCAGGCCCATCCCGTTCTTACCTCTACAACAACATTTAGAAACTTTTCACTCATTTTATTTTGCAAATATGTATTTAGAGGACTGGGGATCATGTATAAATTGGATAATTTAATAAAATAACCCTATATAATAATTTATTATATATATATAAGACGCACTTCAAATGCGTGGTACATTGAATGCGTCACAGTATCGATTTAATAAACAAAATCAATTTGGCACATATAGCGTACATGAATACTGCTGTATATATATATATAGGATTCGTTTATCGTACGGTACGTGCTTCATGTGGTACCTTTTGCGGACACCAGATCTCACCGTCCACTACTGCCCATCGGACGGCAGTGTACCACATGACTGTATCAGATCTTGTAATGACGTCACCTCAATAGTTTAACTACGGTGGACGACACTGTACCGTGATCGGGACCGGACAGTCATCTATATATACCTTTGTAATTTTGACTAAAAATGAAAGGTAGTGATTGCTACCCCTCGTTACTTAGTAGCTCCGCCCCTGGTGTCTATAATTAACCTTTGGCAAGAGTAAGGGTGATCGAGCATAAAAAAACAATCTTATACTCGCTCCTAAACAAGGGTATCTATTCACAACATAATATATCACCGATTTAAATGTAGTAATTTAGAATGGAACTTTGAATTTTAAGAAAGTTTAATAGTTAACTTTGGACATACATTGAAAAGGAAGACATCGCAATACAAGTGGCAACCAACGTGTGGTTGTTATTGTGCCAACCCTCTAAACTCTGAACAAAACACGTATTACACAATTTGTATAAGATCAAAACACAGAAAACCATGTGTTTCACTAACAAAATCATTTAATTATGTTATCTAGTTGTAAGTGTCAGGATTCCAGTAATCATTGATGCTGATTAAATGGTAATTAAATGGTAATTAACTAATCAAATTAAAAGTTCAAGTTCAAAATTGATTAGATTCTTCTAGAAGTATTTAATAATATCAGTCCATGTGCTTATAACCAACACCTAAAGGAGAGTCCTCATTGTTATTGCCGTCTTAAAAAAAATCAGTATTCATTGGTTTGGTTTAACAATCACTGCAATCACAATGGATCGACATAGATATTAATTTAATTTGATCGATATAGATTCTCTTGTGATCTCGATCTTGTCTATACATGTCGGCTACCAATACTAATTACTATCATTATCATCTTCATACACTAGAAAATTTTATGCAGTGATATTTTTTTACAAGAGATCGAGTATCTTTTTATAAAATATCAAAATGTTCATCTCCAAATGATATATCCAAATTAAATAAGATGGCGACCATTCTGGTGAGATATGGTAAGAGAAATATCATATGAGATATCTGTCATCATCGATCCTACTATTCATTGACGATCCAATGGTTAATTAACTTTATAAATTGATCTCGAGGGGGGACTGAGATCTAAATATGTCACTATATTTTTTTTGGTAGATTTTAGTTTAAGTTGACTTTAAATAATATATCATTAGTTATGAAAATTTAATTAAAATATATAATGAGATTTAAATCCCAGTTAACTTAATCGATATATTCCTAGAGTTTCCCATTGAAAATAAAAGAAGGATTTTTTTTTCAAAATTTAAGAATAAAGACAAAAGAGAAAAATAAGGAAATTTTCGTCACTTTCAATTTTTTATGTAATTAATACACGGTAAACCGTCAACTGCTTAAGGATAAGGGCTAGCCCGCCTCATTAAAAAGATTGGGTTTGAGACGGGTGAGTTTTAGTATACAAAACATAAGATCTGGATCTGAGGACCGTATCATTAAAGAAACTGGGTTTGGAACGGGACGGGTCTGGATCCTTAATGAAAATTTTGAAATATATAATTAATTAAAAATAAATAATATAATTCAAGTTAAGATAGCTAGAAGTGAAAATGCATGAGTTCGAATCATCCTGGAACAGTTCCGATAAAACCGATGTGGGGGTAAAAATTTCGCCTGTGCTTCGAAAATCTTTGCCCCGTTATCTCGAGACGGCCCAAAATCCATACAAGTCACCATTTGACGTTTAGTAAGTATTTATAATTTAATATAATTAAACTTTGTTAGTTAAAATACAATATTTAGACCTTTTTTTAATTAATTAAACTTTATTAAAAAGATGGGTCTTCGATAATGTCCAAATTATATAGAAAATAAAAATACTTTCGCCTGACAACTTTTTTCTGTAACATTCTGAATAAAAAAAGACATATCTTTAATGACTTTCACAACAGCACGAACCATGGGGCAAAAACAGTCCGCCCGTTACATTCTCACCCCGTCACCCGTAACTCTTATAATATAGTTGATTTCAACAAACCAATCAACAAACAATATTAAATATCTAGATGGTGGGAATTAAATTGGGAAGGAACAGTGTAATAGTGGTAATTAATCTGCAAATAAATAGATGAAACTAACACACCATGGCTGGCAAGGAACAGCTGTAAGCTGTAAAATTAAACCAGAAAAGGAAATCCATGGAGAGAGAGACGTATCGGGATTGCATGAGGAACCACGCCGCAACACTCGGTACGTACGCGACTGACGGGTGCGGGGAGTACACACCAAACCCATCGAGTACCGGCGGAATGCAGTGTGCAGCTTGCGGATGTCACCGTAATTTCCACCGCAAAGTACCGGTGGAATCCAGTGACGCTAACAACTTGGTGGTACAACTAGCTCACTCCCCGTCTTCGACTGCGGAGGGTAGGACGATGTCGGATGGGACTAGGAGGAGGACCAGGACCAAATTCTCAAACGAACAGAAGGAGAAGATGTTGATGTTCTCGGAGAAGATTGGGTGGAGAATACCCAGGAGGGACGAAACAGTCGATCGAGTTGGGATGTTTTGTAGAGAAATTGGTATCAGTAGACAGATTTTCAAGGTTTGGATGCATAATCATAAGAATGACAATTCTTCTTCTTCTTCAGCTGCCGCCGTCGCCGGCGGAGATGCAGATGGAGGTGACGATGTTCACAAATCAAAACCCAATGCAAGTGTTTAGTCAGATGCCAGATGTTTTTTCCTCGTTATTTAAAAAAATTCAAGTGTTCTTTTCTTGCTTGATCAACTTGACGTCGGCAGATTGATTGCATGCAGTGGTCTTATCCTTAATTATAGTTTATGAGATATCTCTTAATTATCTCACCCTTGGTAATTGGTATAATGGTACATATAGAAAATAATTCTGATAAAATATTATTTACCTTATTATTAAATTTTTATCTTACAATTTACAAACATTATTATTTTTTCGACATCTCGAAATCCACCAATGTCACATCTCAAAAAAAAAAAACCAAGATTAAATATTTTATGAATATTTCATTTTTCATATCTCACAAGCCACATCTATACATCTCAAACTATCTCATCTGAATCTTGTCCATAATATATAAGGATAAAATCCACAATTTATTAATTGATGCATGAATCGTAAATAAATTACACATAGGAATATCAGATTTATTAATAAACCCAACAAATCATTATTGTAAACTGCCAGTTCTAGTCCTCGTTAACTTTAAAAAAGGTGTAAGACAGTATCAGGTTGTTGATTCCATCCATTTTAGGATCGGTTTCAAACTCAGGGTCCACGTAGAAAAACACCTGCGATTTTCAAAACCAGCTCTTTATTTTCATGAACTCTGAGTCGGAGATAGAGAGTAGTTTTATAATTTTATTTTACTAACCGGCATGTCAATCTTCTCGCCGGGGAGCAGACGTTGTTCTTCAAAACAAAAGCACTGGATTTTGTTGAAGTAAATTGCAGCCTGAAATACATAGAATGTGTAAAAAATTAAATACACCCCTTGAAAAATAGTATTTTGGAAGGCAAACATGATCCTGATTCTATCTATCTATATTAAATAAACACACTTCCAAGTTTAAACTAGTATAAAAAAATCATTGCACAATAGGATGATTTACCATTAAACTGTGATTGTAGTAATGCTGCTGCAATTTAACAATAGAAGCATCCTAGTAATGACATTTCCATTCATTTAATTAAGAAAATGCAATGCACCAATGCCTGTATCAACTTTGAATTAAACTAATTACTAGCTTCAGTGATCCTATTGGAGACTAATTTGCAGAGAAATTGAGAGTAAGTCATAAGGATCCTATTGCCAAATGGATTCCGTTCAATATGCCAACAAAATTCTCCATTATGATACAGAGAATTAAATGGAAACATCCAAATACTTTCCGAAGTCTTTGGCAGTGGAGATGCAAATTCCATCTGAATGCCTCCTTTGCATTTTCCAAACAGAGGAGACAAGGGCAAGACTCTTCTTTAACTGTCCATTTTCTAAAAAAGTATTACTGGACATAGCAACTTTCCTAAATGATGCATTTTGAAAATTGGCTAACATTTCTACACCCATTTTATCAAGGTTTGACATTAGAATAGGAGATCTTATTGATGCATGTCAAAAATTCACACACAAAACTCCTCCTTGGGGCCTACTTTGGAACTCTGTTGGACGTATTGCTTGGTATATTTGGTTTGAAGGGAATAAAAGGCTTAAGCAACATACCTTAATAGTTAAGACCTCCTAAAACTCTCTCCATGGCTATCTCTCCTAAAACATACATTGGTTTTTTGAAGGCACTGTGCAAGTATGGGAGAGTTGAGGCCAACCTCCTGCAGCTATTCAACTAATTATTTGAGTATCAGTTGTAAATTTGTAATGCTATATGAGTATATAGGAAAGTATCAAACTGTCAATGGACTAGGACTCATCTCCCTATTTTTTATTCTACCTCTATTTGTAATTCAGGGCACTGCCCTACATTCATATAATGAAAATCTTGATTTCTATAAAAAAACATACTACCTTCATAGGTGTAACGTTGTACGTTGACACTCCCGTTATTGGTGATGAGCTATTGTTTTCAGCTGTGTAAAATGCAAGAGCGCTTTCTCCTGGCTTCACCCTTACCTGGAGAGGAGGAGATGTATTCAAGAACAGTGAAGCAAAAGGAGTAAAAATGATTTTAATGCAAAATATACCTCTCTCTGCGTGGGAGTAAACTTCCAAGGCATACCATCAGCCACATCTGCATTAAACTGTATGACAAGATCCCTGGATAGATAGAACAATTGACACCCACTTCCTATTAATTGCCACTAAAAATGGTATGATAATCATTAACTAGCTAAGGCTAAGATTACCGTACTAATTAAGAAGCATTTTCTGATTTAAAAAGAAAAAAAATCAAGTCATCTAGTTCAATTTCAAACAAAAAGAAGAAATGTAAAATGATATGAATATGCTAGAATGTAAAATGATATGAATATGCTAGAGACATTGTTTGAATATCAGAATAGAGTCCAAGTATTTCTCCATTTAAGCTTGAACACCATCTTCCAGATTGAAAGAACCATGTTTAATCTTATAATTAAAATCAATCTTATAAAAAAATCACTCCCAGATGTACATCTTCCTTCAAAACTCTCAGTGTAAAACAGTGTCAAAAAGAAAAACAACGTGGCATACCTGGACGTAGTGGTTCCGTCTCGAGAATGCCTGGCGATCTTCTCCTCGACACTCTGCAGAACACCCACCCCTTTGTCAAAAATTAAAAAAAGAAAAAGAAGCAGTCAAAATTTGTAATTTCAAGTCTCCACACCCCCAAAAGTTGGATTCACAATCACCGATCGCATACCTCTCGTCGCTGGACAGTACCTCCATATCCAGTTGCCTGGCAGAACCTGCGGTAAAGTGGAACAGCAGCGTAAGAAGCACCAACCATCGCGCATGCCACGCCTACCAGATAAATTAAGGTTTTCTTGGATTTCGCGTCCCTTGATGCGGCCGTGACGGCTGCAGAAGAAGAAGAAGATGCATATCCACGTGAGAAAAGGAGACGACGGCGGAGGAGGAAGAGAGCGGCGGAGTTAGAGTTGGACAGAAATGGGGGCATTTTGTGAAAATAAGTCAATACTACGGTTCGGGTATTAGAACAAACCGGGAGAGACAGTTCCGATCCAAAGTTCAAACCGATTTCAATGCAGAATATTGTAATAATACTTTCTTACAGGGGTTTATATATAAAATTTTATAGAAAATAAGTTTATGTGATCGAAACAACCAGCAGTCTTTCTTCCTCACTGGAACGTCTATTCTAGATTCTGATGTCCGTTTCGTCTCTATTTCTTCTTTTTTCCTTATTCCCGAATCCTCTTCTCCACTAACCTGTCTTTCCTCGTCGCTCTCTGCTCCCTTGAATTCCATCCTCAGGTTATTTCCTTTCAGGTGAGTTCTCTGTCGATCCATTTGGCATGTCACTGCCTTTCACAGCTTCGATTCAGCCCTAATTCCAGTTTCTAACCTGCCTGGTATTTTGATTTTTTTGGATGGGAGCACTTCTCCTCTGTCGAGAGTCCACACACCGTCTCGATGATTGGGTTTATTCAGTATAGATGTTCGCGATTGAGAGGATTCTGCGATCTGAATAAAAATAATTTGGAAATCGTGTCTTTTGTTAGATTTTTCTCTTAAGATATTTTTTATTGTTTTCTCTAGTTCTGTATACAAACAGTATTTTTTTTAAATACTTTAGTGTACACAGATTTCGTTTTTTCTTTTCCCGCTTGCTAATGTCGTATGTTTTATAAATAATGTTTCTGGAATTGTCGTATGATTTCTTTTTAGTTCTTTTCTTTTATGAAATGTATTTATTGTGTCACGGTGTAGATGTTTTGAGTTTGTCCTCTCCGTGTATGTTTATCAAGAGTTTAATGTTGTTATTTTCATCTTCTAGTTTTTTCAAATTTTGTTGGTAGATTTTCCTTCTTTCTGTTTTCATGAGTTCAAGTGACCAGGATAAATTTCCGTTTTTTTAGGCTTCTAGAAGTATCGATTGGAAGCTTCCAGAAGCACCATCAAAGACTATTATATTCCGAATTTTATTGAGGAATTCTGAATTCATCTGAGGCGAAGATGTTCGGAGTGGTTTTCCCTGATCGGAGCTTCCCGCTGGATTCGTCGGCGTTCATCCAAATCGATCCGCTTCACTGGATTCTGGAAATGAGCGGTTCGATCTGTTTAGTCTAATGCCGGAACCCTAATATTTGTTTGCCGTGTTATTATTTAGTATTAACCTTCCTTCCACCTTCCTCTTCTTTGCAGCTGAGTCATATCTGGAGATGAAGCAAATCTGCATCTTTCTTCTGAACAACCTCACACTCCCCCCTGACAAGGCCCTCGCAGTTTACGTTCAGTCCAACAACTCATCTCCGTTCGTGTTCTGTGGCGCAGTCAATGCGTCCCGTCCCTCCGCTCTCCTCACTCTCCACTGGCCAGAAGAAACATCTTCTTCATCCGACGTACCGCGCATTACCTACCCGGACGCAACGCCGTCCCCCGCAAAAATCGGTGTTTCCGTGGAGGATCTTGCGACGCTACCGCAGGTGGTGGATGCTGGCGCGCAGGGGAGGATTGAGAAACTTGCGATGAAGGTTGGGGAGAATCTGTTTAACTTCATGCAGTCATTCTGCGGCGTCGACGGAAATCGTCTGGTTGTTCCGATGGATATTCTGGATCGATGGTTTATCAAATTTAGGGAGCGAGCAAAGAGGGACCCCGATTACCTCAAGGGGTTCTCTCTGTAGGATTCTCCTATCAAAAATCATGTCTTATTCCAAAGAATCTTCGAATTTTGTCAAAATGGATTGAAATTTGAAATCGATGTCGGGAATCTCAGGATTGAATGGTGGATCTGAGTTCTTATTTACATACAATTACAAAAAAACAAAGTTTGGGAGAAAATAAGTTTTGATTGTGTTATCGTAACAGTAGACTACCAGCGGGTTTAGGAAGAAGATGACGAAATCTCTTGTGTGGTTTTTGTATTTGACAATCTTCTGGTCTGAGTAAGAAACTCTGTTGTCAGCTAGACAACTTCACTCCATTGACAGGTTTCTTCCTACTTAGTTTGTGCCGTTTGTCTTCCTCTTTCTTTTGAAGTCTACGGATTTTATAGTCTTCCAAGATCGATACCAATCGCACCCCACCATACATTAAAGGCTCCCCTCTTTCATCTTCCCAATCGAAGGTTTTCTTCATCAAATCTCTGACCATGGCTGGAATCTTGGTGACTGTTATCCGTGCAGAGGAGGAAGAGAGTGACGGAGTTAGAGTTGGACAGGAATGGGGGCATTTTGTGAAAATAAGTCAATACTACGGCTCGGGTATTAGAACGAACCGGAAAAGACTGTTCCGGTCTAAAGTTCAAACCAATTTCAATGCAGAATATTGTAATAATACTTTCTTACAGGGCTTTATATATAAAATTTTATAGAAAATAGGTTTATATAATCGAAACAACCAGCAGTCTTTCTTCCTCACTGGAACGTCTATTCTAGATTCTGATGTCCGTTTCGTCTCTATTTCTCCTTTTTTCCTTATTCCCGAATCCTCTTCTCCACTAACCTGTCTTTCCTCGCCGCTCCCTGCTCCCTTGAATTCTATCCTCGAGTTATTTCCTTTCAGGTGAGTTCTCTCTTGATCCATTTGGTAAGTCACTGCCTTTCACGGCTTCGATTCAGCCCTAATTCCAGTTTCTAACCTGCCTGGTATTTTGATTTTGATTTTTTTTGGATGGGAGTACTTCTCCTCTGTCGAGAGTCTAGACACCGTCTCGATGATGGGGTTTATTCAGTATAGATGTTCGCGATTGAGAGGATTCTGCGATCTGAACGAAAATAATTTGGAAATCGTGTCTTTTGTTAGATTTTTCTCTCTAAGATATTTTTTATTGTTTTCTATAGTTCTCTATAAAAATAGTATTTTTTAAATCCTTTGTTTGGTGTACACAGATTTCGTTTTTTTTCCCGCTTGCTTAAAGCCATCTTTTTCTAATGTTTTTTTAAATAATGTTTCCGGAACTGTCGTATGATTTCTTTTTAGTTCTTTTCTTTTATGAAATGTATTTATTGTGTCATGGTGTTGATGTTTTGAGTTTGTCCTCTCCGTGTATATTTATCAAGAGTTTAATGTTGTTATTTTCATCTTCTAGTTTTTTCAAATTTTGTTGGTAGATTTTCTTTCTTTCTGTTTTCTAGAATTCAAGTGACTTATTTTTTTTCATTAAAAAGTAAATTGAAAAATAGAAATTCAAACGTTTATTGCTTATTTCCCAGGAGTCATGATTAGGCTTTTTAAGGTAAAGGAACAGCAAAAGGAGGAAGCTGGAAAAACTGGTGGAAGACCAAATGGAAAGAAGCAAACTGCAGGAGAGCTGCGTCTTCATAAAGGTCATTATAATAAAAAAAATCTGTCACTGTTAAGAATTAAGGTTTTTCTTCTTCTACTGGAAGTACATTTTTTAAAGGTAATGTGTAACATTAATATGTTCTGTTAATCATCTATTTACGAGTTCATTTGAAATATCAGATTTACCATATTTTTTTTGTTTACTTGTTAATGCTCTCTATATTGTATTTTTGTCACCAACTTGCTACTAGGTATGAAAAGCTAGATTTTTTTTGCAATAATTAAAGGTTTACATTTTTTAAAATGAAAAACAGTGTCCTTAGTATAAATGTATAATTGAAGAAGAAAAGAGATAAACTAAGGGAGATGAGTTATTATCTATTGACACTCTTCTATCTAGCTTACTTAGCGATCTAGTAACTGAGCACTTTACCTCAGGAGGTTTGTCTCCCAAGCCTGCGTAGTGGTCTCCTCCAATTATCAACCACGTGACCTCTTAAAGATCACATGTCTATAACAAAAGTTTGTATCTTTAATAATCTTATAGAATATTACTTCTTGAGGTCTTAGGGAATACTTCGGCCTTCTGTTCCTTTCGGATCAGATATGCCAAGCAAGGCTCTCTAAGACATTAGAATTAAGACTCCGTGGAGGTGAGTTATAAGTATGCGTCTTCTTTCTGGCCAGTCTCTATTTTGTCTCCGTCTCTCCCAACCTTATGTCAGGGTTTGTTAGGGTAAGTATCGAGATGTTTGTTATTTTCCATATTTTTTAGTTCAGATATTCTGTGACATTTAGCAAGACTGTTCCTAGAGTACATGCAATTGAACCTGAAACATGAAAATGATTTTGGATGACAATAAGACTATGAGAGTAGTAAATATTAATTGAAATAAAATACAGTGGTTTTTGTGGGATTCAAAGTTTTAACCTAAGTGTCTAAGAACTCTCCCACTAAACTTGAAAACTTTTTTTTTTTGAAGCAATTAAATTTCATTAGAATAAGGCTAATGCCAAGTTTACAAAATAGAGAATAGAAATAAAAATAGAAGTAAAAAGAAATGAGCAAAATGCTCATTGACTCTCTCCCATTAGCTATGTAGTCTAGTTATACAGTAACTAGATACGCTGCCTCAGAAGGTTGGTCTCCCATACTTTCATCATAGATATCTCCAGAGGGTGACAACAACTCTTCTTGTAATACACTGAATCAAAGGAGAGACTGATGTCTTTAATGACCTCCTTAAGTACTACCTCAGGAGGCCTACTAATGTGCTGCCTATACCTTTTATTTCTTTCCGCCCATATATGCCACGACAAGCACCCAATAGCATTTCATATTAACCCCCAAGGGGGGAGTGGCGCGTAATCTTTTGTGCTGCTTCCGTCAGATCCCCCAATCTAATATCTGGACTTGATTGGGTAGGAACTGGAATATTCATTATTTTCCAGAAAGCGAAATCCAGCTGTTCCGCCAACGAAATTAAGAGAGATCTGGAATAAGAACAGTTAAAGAAAAGATGACTCCTATTTTCATCTTCCAGATTACACAGTAAGCAAGCAGGAGGTACTTGTACTCTCCAATTTCTTAATTTCCTGAACGTGTTTAGATGATCCCATTTCACCCTCCACAAGAGAATAGAGAATTTTGTCGGCATCTTCGACCAAATTCCCTCAGCTAATATGTCTTTATGCTTTCTATCTCTAATACTTTCCACTATTCCCCCCAATTTATTTATCGGACTACCAGATCTCCACATAATCGTACTATTCGCTCTACAATCCAAACATTTATCCACTAGGCTTCTTTCTGAAACAAAAGCTTTCCAAAAATGCGAATCCACAGTAGGTCTGATTTATATATCATTAAACGCCTTTCCTTTAATATATCTATCTTGGATCCATTTTACCAGAATAGAATCGCTCTTATCCCAGTACTTTGAAACTCTTTTAATATTGGTTGCAGTGGTGATAATAGGAAGGTCTCTAACCCCTAGACCCCCTTCCGACTTGGGAAGGATCATTTGGGCCCACGGGATCCCTTTCCTTCCATCCCATATAAATCTATAAGCTAACCTTCTCACCTTCTTAGCCACAGAATCAGGGATAGCCATACCTTGCGCCCAATAAGTATACTTTCCAGCTATTATCCAGTTAACTAATTGTATTCTCCCTCCATAGGAAAGACATTTCCCACTCCATCTTGCTAGGAGCGCCTCTATAGACTGGATTAGCTTCCAGCACTGTCCAAATTACTTTTTCCTTCCCGTGATTGGTAACCCTAGATATGTTATAGGTAGACTTTTAACAGTATATCCTAAAATATTATGTAAAGATTGATTTTCTGCACATACTTTTGAGAAGGTGGAAGAGCTTTTGCTCGCGTTTACTTCCAATCCCGAGAACAATGAGAATTTCTCAAGCACCGTTTTAATTGCATTAAGCGATTTCGGATTTGCCTTTGAAAATATGAGGATATCATCCGCATACATGAGGTGAGATATAGAAGTAGCACCATTCACCTGATAAGTGTCTATTTTTTTGTTCTTTACTCCATTCTGTATCAATCTACTTAGAACATCCATAACCATATCAAATAGAATAGGAGATAGAGGATCACCCTGTCTAATCCCCCTCTGGCTTTTGAAGGGAGGCGTTGGAGTCCCTTCCACCAGCACCGAAAAAGATGCAGAGGATATGCAATTCCAAATCATTTTGCAGAACATAGGAGAAAATCCATACGCTTCAAGAGTGACAATTATAGCCTTCCAACTGACTGCGTCAAAAGCTTTCTTAAGATCTATACTCAAGCAACACCTCTTGGGAGTTCTCTTTCTTCCAAAGCCATGCACCATTTCATCCGCTAGAATAATATTATCCGAGATGAGCCTTCCTTGAATGAAAGCTGCTTGGTTTGGAGAGATGAGTTCACTAGAGACCCTACTGATCCTATCTGCTAATATTTGTGTCATTAGCTTGTAGATCAAATTGACACATGATATCGACCTGAAATCCGACATATCTGAGGCCGTGTTTGTTTTAGGCACAAGCGTGATGAAAGTATGGTTAGCAGACTTCAACAAAGGTTTGCCTTTAAAAAATTGTCTTACACATTCCATTACTAGGCCTTTAAGATCTCCCCAAAATTTTTTGAAAAATTCCGATGTGAAACCATCTGGCCCAGGGGATTTCCCCGAATTAAAGGAGAACAGTGTAGCCCTTACCTCTTCCTCTGACGGAGCCTGAAGCAGCCACCTATTCATAGCTTCAGAAACCACTCTAGGAAAAATGACAGGGATCATCGGCCGTTGGGTGGTTGAATTACAGAACAAAGTTTTAAAATACCTAACACTATTCTCCTCTAATAAAGCCCTAGAGGTGGTTTGAATTCCATTTGTATTGAGAATTTTAGAGGTTGAATTTTTAGATCTCCTTAGCTTTGTAGCGATACTAAAGAATCTGTTGTTTTTGTCTTCTAATTTTAACCAAGAGACCTTACTCCTTTGCTTCAGATCTGCCTCCTATCTCTACATATGAGGGATCCTCCAGCCAAGAGTTAAATAACCTAAACGGCTTAGCTCCTTTTTCCACCTGAGATAATGTGATTAGCATAGCTTTGTGGTCACTGGTTCCATTGTGAAATTCCACCCTTGCTTCAGGCCAAGTATCAATCCAAATTTGGTTTGCAAAAGCCCTATCCAACTTTGTTTGAGTAAAATTAGGCCCTGGGGAGATATTTGTCCAAGTATACTCTCCACCTATTGAATCCAGCTTCAATAACTGAGCTATATCCGTAGCCTGTATAAACTCAGCAGGCCCCCCATGATTATATGCTCCAGATCCTTGCCTTTCCTCAGGCGATCTTATTTCATTAAAATCCCCCCCTACAAGCCACAGAGAAGACGATATAGGTCCAATTTGCTGCAAAAGATTCCAGAGTTGCCTTCTGTCATCCCTAGAGGTAGCCTTACCCATAGTTCAAAAAGCGACGCTTAAGCGTCGCTTTAAGCGAAAATAGCGGCAAAGCGGTTTTTTTGGACCGCTTTGCCAAACGCTTTTTTTCACAATATTATAAACAACTAGCTTAACTTTATACTAGTCCAATATACCAGATAACTATCTTAGCTAGTGGTTTACAACTAAAGCGGTTACAACCACTAACAGGCTAACCACTAACATGTATATCTATCACTAAAAAAGCGGTTACAACCACTAACATGTAAGCGGTTTATAACCACTAACTAAAAATGTCCAACTGTTTACAACTAAAGCGGTTAAGCTATATAAACTTTATATAGCTTAACCGCTTTAGCTGTTTATATATGGGCCATAAGCCCATAACCGCTTTAGCTAAAGATTTATCTTAGCTAAACAGCTAAAGATTTATCTTAGCTAAACAGCTAAAGATTTATCTTAGCTTTATATAAACTTTATATAGCTTTAACCGCTTTAACCGCTTTAAGCGACGCTAAAGCGGTTAAAGCTAAAAAAGCGCTCTCTGGAAATTGGGAGCGCTTTCCGCTTTTTCGAACTATGGCCTTACCATAAACTCGCGTATGGAATAAGACCAGACCTCCTGAATTCCTCAATTTTGCATGGATTAACTGAGGGTGAGAGACTAATATATCTACTGACCAGATTTTTTTCCTCCAAAACAGCCAAATGGAGTCTGGAGATGCAGGACTGGCAGAGTCAGCATTATTATGCGATTCCCATTCTGGTCCAAACGTATCTCTAATCGACTGAGCTTTATGCGGTTTAATTTTAGTTTCCAATATTGAAAATATATCTATGGCCTTAGACCTGACTAATTCCTTGATTTCATTATGTGATTCGAAGGAGTTAAACCCCCTAATGTTCCAAATCAAGAAAACCATTATGAATTTTCAGGTAGGAGATCAACTGCCCTTCAGTGCGGCTTCTTCCGCACCTACTTTGGAGCTTAAATCCCCTCCATGGGCATAATATTTTTTCTTCCTACTCACATTACTTCGCAAGCCCTCTTGACCTGATACTTTGATCCAGTCTGGGTTCTCTACAGACCTTATCTCCGGAAGCCCCATCATCTGGACCGGAGTCACCTCAACTTTCCTTCTGGTATATTTCTTTATTACCTTCCTATGCCTCCCTAAAGCAGTGATCATATCCCCTGACCCTACTCTGGGAAGAGGGAACACCCCCCTCGAGACTGTCTTAGGCTCCGATGCCGACACCATTCCAAGCCTGGTACAAAGCAGGGGAGGAGAGAACGAGGGGCAATTCGGCCTAAGTTGAATTGTTCTCGGGGTGTGCTCTTGTTCCATTGACTGGGATGAAACCTCATTTACCTCCCAACTATGTATTGACGAGTTAATGCTTTGCTCTTGCTCCCCCCACTTTTCACTGCTCCCCTCCATAACTTGAGAGTCATTCTCCCTTACTGCTCCCTTACTTGGAACATGAACCCTTTCCTCTCCTCCATCCACCCCCTAGTTGGGGAGCAACAATCTCAACCTCATCCATGATCATGCCCATCCCCCTACCGGGGCCTTCCGATACCTGCGCAACCCGTTTTATTAACCAGGCTCTCTTATCAACTTCTTCCATCAGCCCCTGTCTCCGGATAGTTTCATACTCATACTCATAGGAAATTTGTATAGTAGAAGGTATCCCCTCCCCTTCTCCACCCCTCATACTCATAGGGATCACAATCTCCATTTCATTTATCACCCCATTTTCTAACAGTTCCTGTCTTATCATAGCATGTTCCCCTTCCCTAAACTCCAATTCCTGGGGGTCATTCTTCCGTACTATACTAGGAGAACTAGCTCCTTCTCTTCCTCTCTCTGCACCCTCCAGTTGGGGACCAGCAACCACAATCTTATCCATAATCATGCCCCTCCCCTTACTGGAGATTTCAGAGACATGTGCATCCCTTTCTATTGATCGGGATCCTATAATAGCCAAGTGAGCATCTCCCTTACCCACCCTTTCTAGCTGCACTTGTCTCCAGACAACTTCATCTTTAGAAACAGCATCCTCAAGATGCGTTCCCCCTACCAGAGAACCCTTGCTGGAGGAAGATTGTACCGAACCCCTCCTACTCGTAGGGAGCACATCCTCCACTTTGTCTACCGCCCCACTTTCTAACAACTTCTGTATTATCTCAACATTTCCCCCTTCACCTTGGGAAACATCAGTTCTTCCTTGCCCTCCCTTTTCCATAAGAACTTTCCTTTCCCTACTCATACAATGGGGGACATCCCCAACCTTCCCCAACTCCACCCATCTGTTGGATACAGATATCGGAAGCGAACTTACAGTCTTAAGCTTGCTCCGTCCTTGGCTCCAGTCCCCTTCCCTATCATGAGGGGTTATTACAGTGGCTTCTGCTTTTGAGATGGGGGGAGGAGGAGGAGAGACTTTCTCTATAAGTGGTCGACAACATTTTTCCGACCAATGACCGAAAAAACCGCACGTCCGACACTTTTGTGGCTTTGACCTGTATTTCACTGTCAGCATATGACATGTTTCCTTCCCATTTTCTTCTCGAATCATTATTTTAATTTGCCCAGGAAATCTGAAATTCGGTTTACTTTGGAAACAAATTCTAAGAGATTTTGGGTGAGATATCGTATCCATAAGCTCTCCATATAAAGGAATACCTAAGACACTAGTTATCCTGTTTACTGCATCTTTAGAAAACATTCCTGGGAGAAGATTTCCAATTATTGCCCATTGGAACATCGTTTCATAACATTCATTATGGATAACATCCGGAGAGAGCTTGCTTACTTTGAACGGAGTGTCACAGAATCTATCCCATGTTCGATCACACGAACGGAAATAATCCGCCACCTCCCTAAACCTAATGTCAAAAGTAGCATCCCTGAATCTTACGATTTGAATATCTCCATTAACCCCCCATTTTCTTCTCAATAGACAGGTCATGGCTCTTATGGACGGAACATCACTCATTACTCTGAGTGAAATCCTAAATGCTCCCTCTGTCTTAGGGGGGAGAAGCTGAGACCTCTGCATGGAAGCACAAGCAAACTCCTCCCTCTCTGAGGGTTGTACAAACTGAAGTCTTCTCAGATCTCCAGAATCAGGAGTGGACACCTTCCAGTTGTCTATCATTCCTTGGTCAAAAGCCTCTTTCTTCCTACCCCCATTTCTTCTATAACTCTCATCCCTAGGCTGCTTCCCAGACTCTCTGAATAGATTCTTTTTTCTTTCCAAGTTCTTTTCAAACATCTCATTTCTCCTGAAATGTCTCCAGAGCGCCGCTGCGCCGCCCATCAAGAAAAAGGAGTAAGAGAGTTACCTCCTTAAGGTTTAACAACACACAACCTATACTACACAAGGAGAAATTGAGGTGGGTGTAAAAAACCCGGGTGTGGTCTATGCCATCTTTTGAATTGTGGTCTATGCCATCTTTCTCCGGGAAAAACCCTACTCTTGGGTCAATTCCTACCTTGTATTTCTATATTTTATGTGTTCCTAAACCCTAAGTTAGTGACCCTCTCTTCAGAGTGTCTCTAGCTAAGTTTGTATGGAGACGAGTAGGGAGACACAACAACCAATGCAAGCAAAATAATGGATGAGAGCAAAAAAAAAGAAAAGAAAAAATATCTGGATTTCAGCCCCCAGAATTTCCCCTCCAGTTTCGTCCAGTCAGCAAGTAAAAGAATCGCAGCAGATTGATTCTCAAGCAGAAAGAAACCGCGAGCAGAAAGCAGTTCAAGGCACCAAAAGTTCACGATCCACCAAATCTGTGAGCCTAAAGGATCACAACCAGAAATCGCAACCAGAAACTGAACCACCGAAACAATCGCAGTTCAAGAAACAATTTTGCATTCTGAAATCACAGCTCGCCAAAATGCAATAAAATCGTGAGCCAGATACTGCAGAAATTACGGGAAAAATCTCAAGCCAGAGTCGCATGAATATGTCAAACAGAATCGCATCCCTAAGTGAAGAATCACGATCAGTCTCAGAGTGTTTGCGAGCAGAATCGCAGAAATCTTCAATCGTGAAGTCAATCCCACGTGCAGATTCTCAGCAGGAAGATCGCGAGCAGATCCAAGAAAATCACGATCAGGAAAATCGCATGCAAGAAAGCATCGCATGTACTGAATTTCAATAAGGGAATCGCGAACAACTACCGCGTGCCGTAGCAACTACCGCGAGCAGATCGAAGAGAAATCCTGATCGCGAGCAAGAAATCGCAAGTTGCAAGAAATTCTGATCACGAGCAGCAATCACGATCAGAGAGAAGTCGCGCGCAAGAATTCAAATCGCAAACGCCAGATCGAAGAGAAATCGCAAATCTTGGAGCACTCCATCATCACTACTATTCTTCTTCTGAATAAAGTTTACACTTCCCCATTCATTCTCTTAAAAAAAAGAAATAAATGGAGTTATGGAGATACTCCACACAATCCATCGTCTGAACAATAAGAAATACACCATTTATCAAAAGAAAAAAAGACAAGAAATGTGCATTATGTCATCCTCGCATGAATAAATTCCATCTTTGAAATGATGAAATCTCAAGGAGTCTGTAAGACTGTAACAGTTATCTGCAATTTCTGAACTTGAAAACTTAGACTTTGCATAATTGGTAATACTTTCTTATTTAATTTGAATTAAAAATATATAGGAAAATAGGAAATTACACAAATTAGAATATTATCGAGCTTAATGAAGTGAATGTACTTATTAAGAAACAAAGAGCATTGAGCCAAATCAACCTACTTCTATATGACTTTAGAATTTTAGATGCATCAATAATGTAAGATTTTGCTAATTCGATAGTTGTATTTTGTATGGAACAGATATCAGTGAGTTAAATCTTCCAAAAACTTCTACCATTTCATTTCCAAATGGTAAGGATGATCTGATGAACTTTGAAGTCAGTATCAAGCCAGACGAAGGGTACCATCTGTAAGTTGACATATTTTCTGTGTTACTACATAAACAATTTAATTTTATCTTCTTTATTTACCAATGTTTTTTTACAAGTGATAAATTTTCATTTGAGAAGCCATGTTCATATTACTTAAATTTGGTAGACTAGATATATCCCATCCTCCTCTCTTTATACAATTATTCAAACAGCTTAATTAGCCATTGTTTGAAGCCACATTGATTTGGTTTCTCTGAATGTAAGCACATTTGCCCCAATTGGTGGCTTACTGGTTTTTTTTTAAGTTCTTCGCATTAAAACTAGCGTGTCAACTAAAGCTCGGTTCATTAAACTCGGGCTCGCGAGCTTGAAAAGTCCAAGCTCGAGCTCGTTAAGGGTTTTTTAATAATTAAATAAAATATAGATATAGATATAAGAGTTATAGATATTAATTGATAAGGATTATTGAATAAATTACAAGAAAACTTAAATAAAAACCTAAATCTAAAAAGAAACTAAACATAGATATAGATATTTTTCGATAAGCTTATCGAGCCCGAGCCTGGATAATTCCTTAACGAGCCGAGCCCGAGCCTGGATAATTCCTTAACGAGCCGAGCCCGAACCCGAGCTCGACTCGTTTGACACCCTAATGAAAACTGATGCAAACATCTCCTAGAGTTTCCTTTGTAAGTGTTTCTGGACTCTGGTGGAGGAAGATTGTTTTTTTTTGAGACGGCTTCTTTCACTCCAAATATACTAAACAACAAGGTTTAACATGCATTAAAGCGTTTAACGCCTAAAGTGGCTTCTAGGCGTCGCATGAAACAAAGTGAAATTTTGCAATATATACCTTGTATTTTTGAAATATTACAATAACTACCTATATTTTCAAAATAATTACCTGTATTTGCAATATATACCCTGTTTTAAATTTTTTAAATATTAAATACCCTGCTGGAGAAGACTGATCGAAGTTCGCTAATGGAGCTCGCCGGAGTTGTTGTTCGGTGGTCTGCAGAGGAGGAGGCTGCATGGAAAAATCGGGAATAGGGAGAAAAAACCTTATTCCTTATTTCTAATTTAATTTTTAATATTTTTATTTTATTTAAATGGATTAATGTGTGATGAGGGTCGGACAATCTCACCACTACTCGTGGTGATGCGATTGTTCGTTTTGCCGGGTCGGAAGCTATGGAGTCCATAGAATGCGCTCTTCGTCAAGTCTTCAAGGGAGAAAGACAAACTCAAATCATTTCAAGCATGTTTCTAAATGCGTGCGGATAAACGCACCTTATGTCCGACTCATTTGCAACCCTTTCTGTAGCATTAAAAAGCTTTGAGCACAACTCAACATGCCGTACCGATCATTAAGCCTAGAAGAACATCAGAGGATGTCTTCGCTGTCTCGTAGTGATGAGTCAAAGTTAAGTATAGGAAGTAGAAAATTAGAAGTCAACTTAAATTTTAGAAGTAGAGGACAAGCTTTCTAACATACTCAAGCTTCCTAAAACAAAAGAGTATAACATCAATCATCAATGTAGTAAAGAAAATGTATTTAGCAAAGTTACGAAAAAAATGGTCCTGGTTTGACCTTTTTCTACCCTACTACCATACTTTGATTGATCTAGAGCTGATGATGATAATTACCTGGAGTTTAAATGGGGGTCCATATTGGATGGGCAGTCATGGTTTGGGTGCTGACCAGATGAGGAAGAGCGAAGTTGAGCACAATACGTCCAAAGCAGAAGCTGATTAATGCAGAACATATGTTCCTTCGGTAGTTACCAGAAGACCAGAAAAGAACACTCTGTTGATGTATTCACGGGCAACAAAATAGGTGGCTAATGGATTCAAAGATTCATCATAAGCTCTCACAGAAGGCACATGGCCAACACTTGGATAACAACCTAAAGTACATTCATGTTGAATTGTAGATCTAACAAAGGAAAATCATTTCATATTTTCGAATAAAATCTAACATTTTCATTCCATATCACATTATTTACAAATACTCCAGTACAGTTTGTCTTCTTGATTATTTTTATTAGTAATTAAAGTTACTTTTCTTCTTCTCTGTAGTGGAGGAACGTTCCATTTCACTTTCCAAGTTTCTGCATCATATCCACACGAGGCTCCAAAAGTAAAATGCAAGACAAAGGTAAATTACTTTAGATATAATTTTATCAGGTACGTTGGGATTTACATGATTAATATTTATAGTAGTTATCTTAATACTCCAAATTTTAATGTGTTCAGGTTTATCATCCTAACATTGACTTAGAAGGAAATGTCTGCCTTAATATTCTTCGTGAAGATTGGAAACCAGTCCTTAACATAAACACTGTTATCTATGGCCTAAACCATCTTTTTACGGTATTTCTACATCTGTTTTTTCCCTTCTTTGTTGCTTTCATTAAAAATTTAGAAGTTAAAGTCGCCTAGATAGATATTTTAAATCATTTTTGATCTTAACAGTTAACATCATTATTTAGCACAATCTTATTTTTCTTTTAAACTTGTGTCTAATAGAAGTTTCACCTTTTTTTTAATTTTGATTAAGAAGCAATCAAATAAAGTCAAATTATTACTGTTGTTTATTTAGAAAGGATCAGGTATTCAGTTGTAACCTGACATCTGGACTGCATAGTAATTGATTTGTCCTGCATTTATTTCTTCTTACCCCATCTTACATTCTTGCCAGTTGATTTTATTTTCTGTACATCTTCTGTTCTATTCAATATATTTTCTGTGCTATTCTCGTAAGAATAGGATAATATATTCTCACTATCTTCCATGTTGTTTTGTATATATAGCAACCTAATGACGAGGATCCATTGAACCATGATGCTGCTGCTGTTTTGCGTGATAATCCCAAACAATTTGAAACTAATGCAAGAAGGGCCATGACAGGAGGTTATGTGGGTCAGGTTTACTTCCCAAGATGCATATAGGTATAGTTACTTGATTATGAACATCAAAACATCTATCTATTCAAATTCTACTAAATCTTGGATAAGATTGCATATTTCTTCTTTTGGGTCAGTGGAAGTGTTGGTTCAATCCTATTTCCCTCTTGAGTGAAGTGAATAGTCCGATTCCAATTATATAAGAGTATTATTATATGTAATAATTACCTTATTCTATGGCTCTGGTTTATAATCATGGATTGATGTTAAATCGTAATCATCCAATTTGTCATCTTTACCTCGTAATCATCCAATAGCCCCCCACACTTGTACAAAAGCAATAATTTATAAGAGACTGGCTCAAATGTACTGATTCAATCTAATTCTATTTTTAAACCCTTTTAGGTTTGATGATAGAAATTCTAATTTGATTAATATTCTTACAGCATACTAGGTGTTTACTTCAAACTAGGTGTTTACTTCAAACTAGGTTTGGCAATTGCAGACATGATTTGTAGAAACATACATAATTTTTTTATTTTTTTGTGATGTTACATTTTTATCGATAATAATTAACCATTTACATTTTACAACAGACTTAATATTTAGAAATTTAAATTACAATTAACCATAAGCTCTGATTGTTAACCTTGGTTAACCTGTACCTGATAGGGAGCTCTGGTGCTTCCTATCTTGGCGTGCCATTGTTGGAGTGTTTTTTTTTCCCTTTAGCCTTGCGTTGGCTTGTATACGGTACGATTTTAGCATGACAATTTATAATGATGTTGGATTAGAGCTAAGTGTTTTGACATGATTAATAATAGTATTGGTTTAACGTGTTTTTCAAAATACAACATTAATATAAGACACAATACGAAATATATAATTATATATTTATAAAAAAAAAAATCAGAAGCGGTTGCACCCTTTAGAAAATGAAATAACAAAAGTAGCTAAACGGTTCTCGGATCAGTAAAATCTGATTGTTACCTGATGGGTCAAGCAGTCTATAAATAGTTTTTATCAACAGTCAGAGAAAATCAGTTCAGTTATTCGTTTTACAATGAATTTTATTCTTTTCCGATCTTCTCCGAGTCAATGGATTGCTTAGGATGAAAGAATTTGTATGCAATTGATGATGAGGTAGCGAATTACACTCTTATTCATTTCTCTCAAAACCAACCCTTTGCTAGGACACTCTAGGTTCCTATTTATAGCAAGCCTAGACATGGCTAGGTTTTGTGGGTCATCTAGGACTCTATTAGTAATGTTTGTTTGGTCCACCTAATCATGAGTCACCAAGGCGAGGGCGGCATGCAAAAGAGCGGGTATATGGGCCGCTCTGACCCGTCTGTGATCAAATCTCCTTGCGTCGGGCCATGCTACTGGGCCGGGGGGCTTAAATCTAGGACATCTTCAAGGTCCACGTGATATAAGGGTTGTCGGGCGCACGGACCGCCTCACCTTGCTTCGAGGGACTCCATGTGATGGGTCAAAGGATTGGGTTTGGGTCCAGTAGTTTAGGGTATCATGTACAATAGACAATAACCTGCAATTGAACAAATTTCTAACCGAATCTCGTAGATTTAGTTATAGTCCTCCTCTCGGTTAAACAACAAGTCATGTTATCCTTCCCCCTAAATCATTTTAATCAAGTTCACCAGAATTTGGTCAAAAAAAATAAAATACAAGTACGATATTAGTATAGAGAAAAATTCAGGAACGGGTAGTGCCGTTCCAGGCGATTTTGCGGTACCAGCATCCACCGTTCCCAAACAGAGTATGGCTTCCGTCCACCGTCCATCGTGGTATATATATTCGTGGAGTCAGTCAAGTATGGCCTGTCCGGAAACAGAGTCACCATCTTCGCGAACTCACATCCCTCGCGGAACCCATCTTCGCAGTGCCCAATCGATGCCCTCGCGGAACCCATCTTCGCGAACTGACATCCCTCGCGAACTGACCTCCGATGCCCTCGCGAACTGACCTCCGATGCCCAATCGATGCCCTCGCGAACTGACCTCCGATGCCTAATCGATGCCCTCGCGAACTGACCTCCGATGCCCTCGCGAACTGACCTCCGATGCCCTCGCGAACTGACCTCGCGAACTGACCTCCCGAATTGCACTGACCTCCGATGCCCAATCGATGCCCTCGCGAACTGACCTCCGATGCCATCGCGAACTGACCTCCGATGCCCAATCGATGCCCTCGCGGAACCCATCTTCGCAGTGCCCAATCGATGCCCAATCGATGCCCTCGCGGAACCCATCTTCACGAACTGACATCCCTCGCGAACTGACCTCCGATCACGGAACCGACGAACCCATCTTCACGAACTGACATCCCTCGCGAACTGTTCTGGTGGCCGCCTGGAACGGCACGTCCGTTCCAGATATTTTCCCTATTAGTATATATATGCTATCTGATTTGAAGATATATAGTGCTAAACAATAAAATGATTAATCGTCAATTATATCAACTTTTTTGTCAGTCATTAGAGGTAAAATTGTACCAATCAACAATCATACTGTCTTGGCCAAGTAATAATCTCTAAACAAATGCATACTCGTTGTTCAATTTATCTTCCATCTGTTGATGTGAAAGAAACTGCATATCCAGTTGGGTTTGCAGGTACGCTATTCTAGGTGTTCTCCAAGCTTTCAATGAAGTCAAATTTTTTCCACTTCTCAAGTGCATGTGGCAATGACATGACATCATTATCACAAACATCATTCAAAGAATCCAAATTGGTCGGCTCCCAAATCTATGAGAGGGACGACAAAATATTCATAATATAAGCCCATTTCTGATCTTTGATAGGGCTCTCTTGTACAACAATGAGTTGTTAACTCAGAGACCACGTTGATGTCAGTCAGTGGTGTATCCAGGATTCCCTGATAGGGGGCAAGATTCGCTGAAGGCGAAAATTTTTTTTTCTACTAATTCAAAAACCTATACAAATTTTGGCATGACCTATTCATATAATTGATTATAAAAACCTATAAAAAATCAATACATTCATTCCATAATTAATATTCAATACATTAATTAATATTCAAATTAAAAATAAATACATTCATTTAATTAACAATAAAAATAGATAATCGTTGGATCATCGGAAGATCATCTGAAGCTAATGGTTTAGGAATAATAGATAATCGTTTTCTTTTACTTGTTTCTGAAATATCTTCTTGTGGTTGTGGAGAAGGAGATGTCTTTTTAAAATATTTTTCCATCTGTAAGACTGTAATTTAAGAAATAAGATTCACCTTAAATCTAAGAATACAATCTTACATTCTTCAATCGAACTATAAAATTATATAAGAAATAATGCATAAAATTATAAATCTATCAATTCTAAAAATAAAAAAGTAATAGAACCTTGTTACCTTGGTATTGAAGATCTTTTTAAGGTTCCGACAAATGAAATGACAAATCCCTAATTAACACGCAAGCGACAAGCGTAGTCAACCTAAAAAAATTCAGAAGCATCTGTATAAAACAAAATAGACATCTGCAGGAGATTGGGTGATATGTAGGTGAAACCTCATCTTTAGATTTTATCAAGAATATTTAATCTCTGAGTACATTGTAAGAAAGATTCATCTATATATGATCTATCTATATAGGGAGAGAGGGAGAGACTAGAGAGATTAATATATTGTGAAATTTATATATTAACCCTTAAAAAATATTAATATATTGTGAAAATTACACTTAACCCCCTATAAAAAAAATTTATTACATATAGGTCCTCAATTTTTTCCCAACTTTTAGGGGGGGCAATTGCCCTTCCTTGCCCCCCTGGATACGCCACTGATGTCAGTTAGCATCTTATTGTTATGATTGATGGTAGGATCAATTATCTTTTCAAAGGAATCTTCTTTTACATACATCCTTCTGAACCAAGACACCAAATGTACATTGTTCTCATCTATTGCCTTCCGCCCGGTGATAATCTCCATCAGTATCACGCCAAAGCTGAACACGTCAACTTTTGTTGTTATACATCCTGTGGCTGTCAATGCATTAAACAATTTTTTGACTATATTAATCAATAGCTATGTGATAGAGCAGAAAAAAAAAATTTCATAACACCATATTTTACCAACTTGAAACTAGATTCAAAGCATGTTCAAAGTTAACTACTATATATAAATGTTGGTACTATGACCCAGTTAGGGGGCACGAGTCAGGAGCCCCGACCGGTGGGATTGTATAAATACCCTTAAGACTGTTGGGGTAAGAAACTTTTGGGGCTTTTAGAGCTTGTAATAGTGAGAGAGACTTTAACTGAACGATTGTAAGTGAGAGGATAGGCTTTAACTTTTCACACCCACACCATCAATAAACACAAGGAGAATAACTCAACTGTTCGGTCACAATAATCATTAAGGTTTCCCCTACAATTTATTGTGTGTGTGTCTGGGAATAAACCAAATATTAAATCCAATCATCTAAGAAGAAAAAATATTTAAGATGGCCATACCAGCATACTCCGATGCAAGGTATCCAAACGTTCAAGCAAGCTTCGTCTGCACAGATTGCTTGTTATCCGGCACAAGTCAAACCAATCCGAAGTCTGCAACCTTGGCTCTCATATCATGGGTAAGAAGAATATTTGAGGGTTTCAGGTCTCTGTATGAAGCTCTGGTTTGCTAGTCGGTGAAGATACTCAACACCTCTAGCTACATCTAATACAATGCTAAGTCTCACTTTCCACTCTAAAGGTTTGCGCCCATTCAAGTTAAACAGATGTTCACTCAATGTATCTTGAGGCATGTATTCATAAACTAGCATTCTTTCATTTCCTTCCAAACAGTATCCAAGTAGTGAAACTAAATGCCTATGTCTTACTTTTGTGAGAACCAAAATCTCATATATAAATTTATCTGTGCCATGTGATCTTATTGCACAGGATTCCATCCGCTTCACTGCAATATTAGTTCCATCATCAAGTTTTCCCTTGTAGACAGATCCAAAACCTCCTCGACACAAAATATTTTCATGGCTGAAATTGTTGGTCAAGTTTACGAGAACTTGAATTGAAATCGCTATATTTTCTGCATCAAGAACATACACATCTCTTTGATTTAGATTTAATGTGTTCATAACAGTCTCATCATTTGCATTCATGTTGGTTTTAATATCAGAACTAGAGTGTTGATTAGTGTTGGGATTCTTCTTTCTCTTGAAAATACAGAATATCAGAAACCCAACAATTGTGAATGCAAAAATTCCAATGAACAAATAACCTATTTTCTTAGCCAACCACGATAATTTTCCAATATTTTTCTCTCCTCCATTGCCAATGTCTGAACCTGGATCCATATGTTGATCGATGTCTGGATTACCATTGGTGTTCACATTCATTTCACTCCTCAAGTTTGGAGCTTTTCCATATAGAGAATTACAAGATACATCAAGTGTGTAAGATTGGCAAGACTTGTCAAGGACTCAGGAATAGTCCCAGTGATGTTATTGTTGGACAACATAAGAGTCTGAAGTGACAAAAATAATGAAAAATTCGAAGAGATTACTCCACTTAAACCCATCTTTGCAAAATTCAAAATGATAATATCCCCATTCTCATCACATCTAATCCCAACCCAATCATTACATGGGTTATTCACCACCCAATTCTGTGCGAACCTTAGTGGATAGCCGAATGATTTTGCGATAGAAAGTAAATCATTCACCCTAGAATCACAAGGTCCTGACATTGGCAAACAAAACTTCTCTTGTTTAGGGATGACATCCACCACATCCATATTCTTCCCAAATTCTGGCTCAGAGCCTTGGAGTAGATTATTCGTCAGGATGATACTTTTCAGAGAATGAAGTTTAACCAAAGACTCCGGCACTGGACCTGTCAACATATTATCCCTCAAATTCAAGTCTATCAAATTCTGCATCATAGAAAAATCAGGCAAGGGGCCAGATAACTTATTGGATTGTAACCAGAGTTGATTCAAATTAGTCATATATATTCCCAATCACATCAATCAAACCTGAAGGCTCACAACCATTCAACCAAAGTGATTCAAGCAATGAGCTGGAAAATCCACTAGGCAAAGGGCCAGTAAACGAATTATAAGACAAAACAAGATTTCTCAAGCTGGGAAATGTGTCCCCCGCAAAAATAGAGGGTACTCCGCCTTTGAGATTCACGTTAGATGCTGAAAAGTTGACAAGATTGGTAGCATCTGTCAAACTATCTGGAAGATTCCATGGCTCTATGAAAGGATTGCGATCGAGTACTACGAGTTGGAGGGAAGTCATCCCAGAGAAGAAATCCAATGGCATGGAGATAAATTTATTATCATGGATATTAAACCTTTGGAGCAAAGATAGACCTTTTAGGGAAGGAAGCGGACATGAGATATTATTCCTGTAGATCTCAAAATTAACCAAACAAGTAAGAATAGCGATGGAAGGCGGTAGAGTTCCTATTAGATTCTGGTTGCCAATTTGTATCTTTGTGACGCGGTCGTTAAAGCACGAAATATTTTTCCAAGACTTGGGGTAGCAAGGATCAGTGTTCGAAGACCAACCCAAAGCGTCGCCGGCCGACTCGATGCAGTCGAGGAGGTCGTGCATAACAGCTACATCGATGGAGTTAGTGATCATCCCCACCTCTAGTGTATGGATGATGGTAAAAATTAGGCATAATAGAAGTGAACCCCTGTAAATGGGGAGCATTGTTTTGTGGCGATCAACAGGTGAAGAGTGGACACTGATTGACGATATTTTTAAAAAGGATCCTCAATTTACTGATTATGATTCCTGATTCTTAGATATTAAATTAAATAATTATTTTTAAATGGATATTCTTAGATATATTTAGATATTCTCATTTATTTTTAGATATTTTTGTCTATTTATGGATATTTTTGTCATTATTCATTAATTAAGAATTTACAATATGTTTCTTTATTATTTTTTTTCACAAATATATATGCAAGGAATCAATGATAGATGGATGAGAACTTGTTGGAGGACCAACTGCCAAACACTATGAAGTTATGATAAAACTATTTGGTAAGCTAATTAACCTCGAAAAAAGGTCACCACTAACGAGCCGAACGAACTGGGTGTTTGGGCCCAGCTTGTTTAATAAATGATTAAACACGTGTTTGTCGAGCTTCTATTCCGTGGTAAAATATGAATGAAAAAATGAAAAAAAATCGACCAAAATAACCACAGATAGGAAAATCAGTGGTTAAATTTTCAAAATAACTAAAAAACCCAATCATAGGCTAAGTCTGTAGGTGTAGATTGTAGTCATGTTTTCTTGTAGAACATGCTCATCTTTAATCACGACCAAATGGAACATTAAATACGCTCAGACTTGTTCAGAGTGATTGCCTAGCTAGTAGTGGGATTGGCAAGGAATGGAGCTGATATTGATTGCACCATGGGAACTAGTTCATAACATGTAATATCCTCTTACGATAAAACAAATATTTGTCATTATCGGTATGAACACTTATATAATTAGGTGAAAAAAAACATATTATAATTTCCCTAAGGTTATAAATGAACATAATTTCACATCCAAAAATTTGATTCAGGACGAAGTTTTTTAAACAAAATAAATAAAACGGAGTTCATGATGTTTCTCGTGATATAACATTGTTATCTTTGTAGAAACTTTTATCTTTTAAATAATTTTAGATTAATTTTAATGTGAAACACACCCAAAGATAAACCTAGATTAAAAGAATCGAGTTTATCAAAACAAAATGATTGAACTATAATGGTTATATATAAACTATTGAATCATGAGATTAAAATCTAAAATAAAATATCAAATAAGTAACACATGTGTTTAATCAATAATTAAGGAATAATAAGATCTAAAGGCAGGGTATTTAAAAACAAAATCAATTCTAATAGATTCTAGTTAATATATGATCATCATTTAAATAAACTAGAATAATTTCATATTAAATATAAACTAAAATATGTAAGGTTTTAATTATCAAATGAATTATATCCTAATATATATATTTATTAGATCTAAGACATCATATATAAGAGAATCAAATTAAATATTTATCAAATAAGAACTTAAATCCTAACATGTGTGTTAATTAAGCCACTTGATTAAATGATTTGATTCCTTTTTAACCTAATATGTGTTGAGAATCTTATCCAAATGAATGAAGTTAATTCTCCAACCATAAAAGTAATTTGAGTAATGCTAATATGCGTTTGGAATTTTATCTACAAATAATGCAATTACTATTTTCTGATACTTTTTTTTTTTTGAAACAATTAAATTTTATTAAAATATTTTCTGATACATGTTAAAGGTAAATCAAACCATGCTTAAATTACTATCTACTCTAAATAAATTTGTAAAAAAATTATATAAAATTACAGAACCATTTTTTGTGGTCGATTTTATATATTTATTTATTAGGGTCAATAGTACGATTGTGTGGAAATCTGGTACTCCGATAAGTAAGTTGGGGGGAATAGTGGAAAGTATTAGAGAAAGAAAACATAAAGATATATTAGTTGAGAGAATTTGGTTTTTGTGGAGGGTGAAATTGGATCACCTAAACACGTTCAAAAAGTTGAAGAGTTGGAGAGTACAAGTGTCTCCTGTTTGCTTGTTATGCAGTCTGGAAGATAAAACTAGGAGTCATCTTTTCTTTAACTGTTCTTATTCCAGATCTCTCTTAATTCCGTTGGCGAAACACCTGAATTCCGCTTTCTGGAAAATAATGAATATTTCAGTCCCCACTCAATCCAGTCCAGATATTAGATTGGGGGATCTGACGGAGGAAGCACAAAAGATTACGCGCCACTCTCCCCTTGGGGATTAATATGTAATGCTATTGGGTGCTTGTCGTGGCATATATGAACGAAGATAAATAAAAGGTATAGACAGTGCACTAGTAGGCCTCTTGAGGTAGTCCTTAAGGAGGTCATTAAAAACATCAGTCTCTCCTTTGATTCAGTGTATTACAAGAAGAACTGTTGTCACCCTTTGGAGACATCTATGATGGGAGTATGAGAGACCAACCTCCTGAGACAGCGTATCTAGTTACTATATAACTAAACTACATAGTTAATGGGAGAGCTAGAGTCAATAAACTTTTGTTCATTTTTTTTTACTTTTATTTTTATTTCTATACTATATTTTTGTAAATTTGATATTAGTCTTATTCTAACGAAATTTAATTGTTTCAGGAAAAAAAAAAAAAAAAAAAAAAAAAAAAAAATTAAGGGATTGTAATATAAATCCTAATTTACCGTAGGATTAAAGGCCCAACTAAATGGACCATCCCTATAAGTAAGTCCAGTATAACACACACCATCGGTTTTAGCAGAAATCGTCACGTGCCATCATCTCGCACCCAACATTTTCTTGACCTCCTTCCCTCCTATAGGTAGACGCGCGACGCCTCGACAGCTCTTCTCTCTTTTCTTCGAACTTCAAAACCCTAAACATCGCAAGCCCTGAATAATCATAGATTATTCTGCTGGTCGATTATTTGCTTGAGGCAACCATGTCTCTACAGTGCCCCGAGTTTCGTTACGTTACCGAGGAGGCGCTTCTGGAATGGAAGAGTACAGCTAGTGGTGGATGCTTCAAGATTCAAAACTCGGTACCGATGGATCGGTTCGTGTATGAGCTTTGTTGGGCCTCGGTATGATTGTGTAAATTGAAACAGTAGTATTTATCTGGGGGTATTTTCTGATTTTCTATCTGTTTCTCTTGTTGCTCTGATGCGGCAGATAAAAGGCGATTTGCCTGTCCAGAAGTGTAAAATAGCTCTGGACTCGGTGACATTCTCTGATATCAATTCCAATGAAGGGTTGGATTCTGTGTTAGCGGATATTTTAGCTCATCTAGCGCAAGATGTGAGTTTTTTCTTCTTATAGTAATTACTTATAAGGAGGTCTGCAGTGAAGAGGATGGTTTATTTCTCCTAAGAAATTGAATTATGTTACTCTTCTTCAACGTGCTGCTCTTAAAAAAGCTCATGTTTTTGTTCATTGCATATGCTTCATTACCCATGAATTGCAACGTCCATATATTCTCACTGCTAAACCTACAGAGACATCACCTTCCACTTCCATTTGTCTAGCCTTCAACATGTGGAGTTCACTTTGAATCTCTCAATAAGCTTCAGTTTTCCTGGAAGATAGATCCACATGTTCCCAAGCCTTTCACCATTAGTAACCTTTCTATCGAGCAATCTAGGAGGTGGACAACACCTTTAACAGATTTATCGAGAAGTGAAAGTACTCAACTATTGACAGAGGTGGTCTGAAGTCTCCTTGCTTCAAGTTTTCGATGGTGTGATATGGAAGAAACTATGGTTTACTGAATGGGGGTGAAGTTTGAGGATTGACCAAACACTGCTTCAAATGGTTAAATTGCTTGTGCAGCTTCCTCTGTTCGACCGGTTTCTATGCTTTTTCATGAAATTCTCTTGGGGTTTAACGGGAGGAGAATTCCAGGTTTGAAGTTACAAGAATGCAAAATTTTAAGTGCAATTCTCAAGTTTCAACAGTGCTGGACTATATAAGAGATGCAGACAGATTTTTGGATTTCTTAGAACACACTCTGATGATCATCAGTTGGGAGGAGTCTAATCCTGTATTCCTGTTCACATGGAAGTGTTGAAAAGCATTTCACAGTGGGTTCTTCTCACTGATCTGAAAGATTACATATGGAGTAAGGAGGCATCAAAAGCGAGATACCTTTGGACGGAATGGGGTTACAGCCTCTGTCTGTGCGTAATGATGAACTACACCTAGTCCTTTCCGACAAAATCCCGGTTACCCTTGCCAAAATATCATGTGAAACCATGGAAGTGGTTCAGAATCCCGATATAAGACATGGCCTCCCAGATGTGCTGTCTATTTTATGTTTGGATGCCCTACTGAAGTCTGGCACAATATTTTAGAGGAGGTAGGAAAATACCACATTGAGCTATTCAAGTCCATTGATATGGATCAAAGATTGGGCCCCTACCTCCACATTGGAGAATCAAGAATAGGAAGAAAAGAAACGCAGGAACAACTTCAAAAAGTTCCCAGTGCAGGCAAATGGTACCTTGTCGAAGCTAAATTTGAATAAAAATGCTTCACCTGATAGAATGGTACGATCAGATAAAAGGGAAATGGTTGTGCCTCCCATTGGCTGAGCAGAGGCTAGTTTTTAGAGATAGTACAATGTCCAGTGTGCCCCCAAAGAATGAATCTCTATTCTCTATACCTAGAGGTCATTCTCCATGCCCAATGTTAGGCATGGGAATAGAAGTAGAGAGGAGATATATCAGTTTGCAAGTACGGTCAGATGTTGAGTCACTCGACGTGGGGCAGCCACTCATTACAATAGTCGGAGACTTGATTGTAAACATTGGAAACTCAATCGAAAGCCTTCTTCCCCAATTCAGTAGCTGTTATCTATCCGATTCTCAATCAGCTTCTTGACATATTTGGTAAGTAAGAAACAGGAGGTAGGAGCTCAAGATGAACATGCCACAAGAGGTGATGAGTAGGGAGATCGTCAAAGAGGTTCACATCAACTTTGATATATAATCTTACCCTCATGATAGTATAAAGTCAGCCCTAGAGGAATTAACCCTAGTCCTCAAAGTCAAATACGAATCCATCCCACTAAGGTGCTGTAAGTGTAGGAAATTGGGACACCTAACAGTTCAGTGTAGAAGCATCTTCCCACTACCACCTTTGCCGTCAAATAGCAACCACCAGACACTCATGATGAGACCAAATCAGCAAGATGATCCGGTGAACACAACTGCACCACCACAGCAGGCCAGCAAAGATTTTCCAAGCAAAGAATCACTGTAGCAGAAAATAGTCATATCATGGCTTCCACCAAAAAAAGATTACCTAGCTGGAAAATTTTGAAGCAAGGAAGATAGCCTTTAGCAAATCTCCAAGACAGTGATTCTGTCAGCAATGGGCAATACAAGCAACCAGGAAATGGCACGCCTACTGTCACAAAATGCTAAAATAGATAGGCACTGTTGGAAAATTATGAAGAGAGGGCAGCACTGATATAAACTCATAATCCGACAGGTGTCAAATTGTAAGTGACAGTTCAACTTATCACAGTTGGAAGGACTGCATCAAGATATCTTCAGATTCTGACTCATCAGTAGGACAACACAAGGTTAGTTCTTTGAATAAAATAATAAACTCCATGTAGGTGAAGGATGTGGAAGAAAAAGACAAGCCTCAAAATAGGGATTCTAGCTTCTCATCAAAATTAAAAAAATCCTAATCCATAACTAAATTCAAGTCCAGGCCACCAATAGTCCAGCTACAGAATATGGGGATGGATCGAAGAATATTCTCACCACCCCAAGGTCATCTGACTCCCCTACCCAGCAACCCAACGGGTTAGACCCACCAGGAGGGATAAATCACCCACCCCCATGCACCCCGCTTACTATGAGAATCACAAAAAAAGTGGGAAAGAGGGAAGGAACAATGCTAGGAAGAAAAATAAGTAAACAATTGCCAATGGCAAGATGGTAGTAAGGAGAGCTCTCCATTGTGTCTCCTTAGGGTCCAATATAAATCCTTGTTGGACCAATCCAGCCTTAAACCACAGAAGCAATTTAAGAATATTAAGCCTTGCTGGACATTTCCACACTGAACAATTAAGAAACCCTTAAGAGAACCATATTAGGGAAGCCAACCCCTAATGGCTTTCCTAATTTGGAATGCTAGGGGTTTCAATCCTATTGAAAGGCAATCAGAGGTTAAAAGGATAGTCCAGTATAAGGAAATTGAAGTTTTTGCAATATTGGAAACAAAAATCAAGCACCACAAGGTCCAAGCAATTATAGACTCTTTTGGACCCTTGTGGGAATCACATAGCAATGGATCGCCAAGTGAACCCTTAGTGGCTGACTCAATTTGGACTTTCTGGAGGAAAGATTTCTGGTCAGCAGACATCCTCATCTCACACACCCAATATATGCACCTTAAATTAAAAAAACACGATGGGTGATGGGACTAGAAATATTATTTACCCCTATTTATGGCAAAAATACCAGAGAAGAAAGAAGACCGTTATGGGATGCAATTCAGAATCTGGGCCCTCAACCCTCCCTCCCATGGATAGTAGGAGGGGATTTTAATGAAAATTTGTCATCTGAAGAGAGATTAGGGACATGAGTTTACCTCCATGGAGGCCCATCAGAGTTTAAAGATGCCACTAACATTGCCCATGTATTTGAACTCCCATCCATAGGAGGAGAATACACTTGGACTAATAACTCTCCAGGGCCAAACTTCACCCAATCAAAGCTAGACATAGATTTTACAAACCAATCATGGATAGATAAGTGGCCAGAAGTCAGAGTAGAATTTCATAATGGCACCAGTGATCACAAGGCAATGATCATTGTGTTCTCACAGGCAGAAAAATGAACCAAACCTTCCAGACTTTATAACTCCTGGTTAGAGGAAGAAACTTTCCTAGAAGCCATAAAGGAAGAGCTAGCAAAAAATACAAGGGGTACAAACTAGGAGGTTTAAGGAGGCAAAAACATTCCTACAAACCTCTTTAGACTGCAATACAGACTTAAGGAGGCAAAAAGTAGGGTTAAGCAATTTTAGCAATGGGCAGCTGCCAAAGGCAACTTAACCAAGATGATACAGGAAACTAGAGTGAGCTTAGATTCCTCAATAAAAGCACCAGAATCCAATCCATCTTCACTCTAAATACAAACTAAAATTGTAGAACTAAGAAGGAAGTTTAAGGCTATGCTCCTAAGAGAAAAAACAGAACTAAAACAAAGAAGCAAGGTAAACTGGCTCAAGGAAGGAGACAACACAATATTTTTCAGTATAGCTACAATACAAAGGAAGGCAAAAAACTCTACATTCAAAATACTCAACAAAGAGGGAAACCAGAATATGACAAGGACATAAATGGAAACAAGGAGTATGGATTTTTTCAAGAACCTATTCAGTAGGAAACTAGGAATGGCTTACTCCACCCAAATATCCCCACCATATTCCCCAGGATAATAACTAGAGAAATGAATGAATGGATGTCACAAACCCCACTATAAGAGGAGGTCAAGGAAGTCCTTTCTAACCCTAACCCTAACCCTAACACCAAAAAGTCCCCAGGTCCTGATGGGTTTACCTCAAAGTTCTTTAAGAAATTCTGGACAGAACATAAAGAAAACGTCATGGATTGTATGACACAATTCTTTAAAGGAAGACCTATACTAAAATCCTCATACCACACCTTGCTAACACTCATCCCAAAATCAAACACTGCCTTAGAAATTTCTTACTTCAGACCCACATCATTTGTGAATATGATATACAAACCTATGGCAGAAATTCTCGCAAATAGAATGAATAAGGTACTACCATTACTGATCTCACAAAATCAAAAAACCTTCATCCATGGAAGGCTATATCAGACAATACCCTGCTGGCTGATGAAATGTTGTATGGATCTGAATCTGTTAGAAAAATATCACCCAAGAGGTGTTGTCTTAGCATTGACCTTAAAATGGCCTTTGCCACCATCAAATAGGAGGCCATCTTATCCACACTTAAAGCATATGGATTTCCCCCCCTTAAATGCAAAATAATCTGGAATTGCATCTCAACAATCTCTTTCTTAGTACTAGTGGAAGGCTCACTCACTTCCTCCCCTCTTCAGAAACGAAAGAATCATCAGAAAAGGGGATCCTCTGTCTCCATTAATGTTTAACATAGCAATGAATGTAATAAGTAGACTACTTGAAAGATTGAAAGAAAGGTAGAGGCAAAAAAGATAGACACCTATATAAAGCAAACACCTGATATACGCATATGATATCCCGATCTTTTCTAAAGCAAACACAAAATCTCTAAGTGCCATAAAAGTAGTCCTAGAGAAGTTCTCCTCCTACTCGGGTTTGGAGTTTAACCCTACAAAAAGCACCACAACCTTCTTCAATATATGTGTAGAGGACCAATCCCTTAAAAACATCCTTGACTTCTCCACCAAACAACTGCCTCAAACCTACCTTGGACTCCCAATATCAGGAAAGAAAAATCCTTTAACCAATGTTGGAAACTAATGCAACCCATAGAAGCCATACTTAAAAAATGGAGTGGAAAATGCCTCTCCATGGTGGGAGGATACAACTAGTAAACTGGATACTAGCTGGGAAGTACAACTCCCCAAGGTACAACCTTACCTGAGTCTATAATAAACAAAGTAAGAAAACTGGCCAACAACTTCATATGGGATGGTAGAAAAGGCATTGCTTGGAAACAAATGATCCTACCCAAAGCTGAGGGAGGGCTAGGGGTCAGGAATCTAGAAGTTATTGTCCCAGCCATAAACATCAAAAGAATAGTAAATTTTCAGGAAAAATCAGAATCTATCATCATTAATTAAATCCAAGCTAGATTTTTTTTTTTGAAGCAATTAAAAAATCAGGCTAATGCCCAGTTTGCAAAAATAGAGTATAGAAATAAAACAGAAGTAAAAAGAAACGAGCAAGAAGCTCATTGACTCTCTCAGAGAGTCTCTCCCATTAACTATGTAATCAAAGGGAAAGCACTAATGGATATCCAGATCCAAAATAGTGCAGACTCCCATTTCTGGAAATATGTAATGGAGTGGAGATATAGGACAAGCAATCTATTGTATTGCGGCACAAACTACATCATATTCTAGAACTACAAACTAATGCATGAGATGAAACAAGGAGCCACCTATTCTCCTTCTGCACCTATTCTAGAATTATCCTTCTCTCCCTAACTCAGTCTCTCAATGACATATTCTGGAAAATTCTAAGCATCCCCACACCCACCATAAACCACCCAGATATCAGGTTAGGGGACCTTGCAAAGGCTTGTCAAAAACTAACACATCATTCACCAATTTGAGGTCTATTATGGAATGCATTGGGTACATTGTGTTGGCATATCTGGACAGAAAGGAATTGAAGATGGAAATAACACACTCAGACCATCAGAAGTAGTACTAAAAGAAGTCATCGAGGACATCAATTACTTCTTTAAGTCCGAAAGCTTCAGGAAAAACTGTTGTTACCCCTTGGAGACCAACTCAACGCAAATATGGGAGACCAACCCCTGGAGGCAGATAGTTTGATGCATTTTCAGACAACATGGCTGTGTGGAAAGAGTCTATTAGAGCTTACTGTTCTTACAAATATCTGTATTGTTTTTCATTTTTTCCATTGTAACTCTTAGTGTACAATCCTTCATTTTCATAAATGAAAAACTTAATTGCATCAAAAAAGAGAGTCAGTCCTAGAGGTTAATCCCAATTGTTTAGGTTTGTGAATAATTGTTAGGGACATTGTTTTTTTCCTATGTAAAACTTGGCAATAGCCACTTTCTTTTTAACGAAGTTTTGAATATATTTTGACGTTCAAGGTATTTTCCTAATGGTAGAAATGTAGTTTTTAAATTCTTATTTTCATATTTTATTAGATGGTCAAATGTCTATATTCTTCACTCTTCAATAAATTTACATGGAAGATTTATTGACGATTTGATCACAACTTTGGGCTTTTATTCTGAAAATATTAACAAACTTGGATATGGTTGCAGACATCTGTAATTCTGTAAATCAATTTTGTTATAATTTTTGTTTGCCGGCCATTCTTCAAATAACATAGTCTTATTTTGCAGCCGAGTATACCTGGGGATTTTCGCACTCGCCTTGTCAAACTGGTTGGATTTTTTTTTTTGCAAATATTAAAAGTTTTCATTAAAAATAATGAAGGGCAATGCCCTGTAATACAATTGAATAGGAAAATAAAAATGCGGTGGGGTTGATATTGTGATTTCCACTATATCGACCTTCTCTTATGTAACTATCCTTCCTAGTGTTCCCTAACTAAAAATTTGGCCTCAGGAAGGTCGTCTCCCAAAACTGCATAGTAGTCCTTTCCAATTGTGAACTACATTCTTTTTTAAAGATTTAAATGATATTCTGCAGTCCTTTACTATATCAGTCAAACTTTTTCAGACGTTCATGCGGTCATGCGATGGCCATGACCGCATGGCCGTTTAGGCGTTCGCCTGAAAATATGGGTAAATTTGCAAAAACTACCCTGAACTTATACATATTTGCCAAAAAATCCTGTAAATTCAGAAATATTTTAAAAAATATATAAATCAATTTTAAAATCTGAAATTAGTAATACAAAGTAATAGACTATTAGTCTAAAATTTAAAATGTAAATACATAGTTTATATGACTTTTAAAAGTTTTAAAAATTCTGAAATTTCTAAAACTCTTCTTCCTCCTCAGAAAATTCAGCCTCTTGTCCAAATGTTTGAGATGGTCCTCCTCTACTATATTGTTAAGTAGTTGGACAATCTGTTTCATTGACGCCCATTGCATCTTCAAGGGCTACCCAAATAAGACCGTCATCACCATAAACCCACTCATTGGCGGGTCCTTCCTCGCCAGTTATCCATTCAGAGTTATAGTTTATGTCTTCCGCTGCTATGGAGTCTACGTCTTGACAATTTAGCTTGCGTTGCAATTGTCGTTCATTCAATCGCTTGTTGTAGTGAATGTAGACGAGCTTTCCCATTCGCTCGACCTCAAGACGAGTGCGTCTCTTTGTATGGATCTAAATAACAATTGAACAAAGTCAAGAAACGTTATTCAACAATAAGTCATTGAACTATTGAAGTATTGATTAGAACTTACGAGACTGAATGTGCTCCAGTTTCGTTCGCAACTTGAAGCTGTTACACAGAGGCTTAAGATCCTCTTCGCTATCACACTAAGGTCACGGGTTCTAAGACCAAATGAATTTCACCAAGCAACTGTAAAAAAACATATCATGAATCATTAAGCGAGTATAAATGACTTAACCATGACTTATGAGTCTTGCATCTTCATTCTTACCCGGGTTCATTGAATATGAAGACTCCACAGCTAAAGGCATTCCGAAGTGTCCCAACCTCTCCTTGTATGTCATGCGTCGTTCAACAATTCTATTTTCTTATCCTTGTCCGACTCCATCTTCATTAAACAAGTTTGGAAGTCTAATTCGTATTCCGAAGCTAGACTTCGTTTATCACTACAATGTAAAAGGAATAAGTCATTGAAAATTCAGATTGAAAATTAAGAATATCAATTACTTATCAGAAGATTCTGATAGACGATAGAAAACGTTGGGGTTGAGGAAGGCACCGGCATCAAAGATAGGTTTGCTGAAAATGGGTGGGGAGAAGATCTGAAAATCTAGGGTTTGGGGTTCTAAGGTGGGAGGGAAGGGAAGAAAAGGGCATAAAACAAGAAAGAAGAAAGAAAAGAGGTTAGGGTTTTTTAAAACCCTCAACCTCTTATTTAAATGGGCTATTGGGTTAGGCGGATCCGACCCAGATCCGCCTAACCCGCTCCAGCGCATGGTCGCATATGCGACGCCTAGGCGTTGCATGAAAAAGCTTGATATCAGCTGGTTGGAAATTTTCTTTTTTGAAATTTAAATATGATTTCCTGTTTAATTATTAATCTTTGAATTTAGATATGGTTAGCTTCATTTATTTGTTTAATAGTGCACATCAAACTTTTTCATGCGACGCCTAGGCGTCGCCTAGGCGACCATGCGCTCCAGCGCATGTAGGCGTTTGCCTTCATGCGCTGGAGCGGGTTAGGCGGGTCCGGGTCGGATCTGACCCGGACCCGCCTAACCCAATAGGTCTGTTTTTTTTAATTTTTTTTTTTAAAATTTAAATATAAGGCCCAACCACCCATTTAAGGCCCATTTAAATGACTTAAGTTTAAATGACTTAAGTTTAAATGACTTAGGGTTTTAAAAAACCCTAACCTCTTTTCTTTCTTGTTTCTTGCACCTTTCTAACCCTAAATTCATAGAAGTCTTATAATCTATGTATTTACATTTTAATTTTTAGATTAATAGTCTATTACTTTGTATTAGTAATTTCAGGTTTTAAAATTTATGTATATATTTTTTTAAATGTTTCTGAATTTACCCATATTTTTTAGCAAATATATATAAGTTCAGGGTAAATTTGAAAAATTTACCCTATTTTCAGGCGACCGCCTAGGCGGCCATGCGGTCATGGCCATCGCATGACCGCATGGTCGCCTAAAAAACCTTGGTGCACATGCATTCCATTTATATACATCATTTTACTTTATATATTCCTTACTTCATATTTTCTTCATTCAATTACTGTATCGATTGCCTTATCCCGGTACTTGTGAATTACAACTTTTGGACAATTCACTGATTTTTTTTACAAATCTTAACCTCATTCACAATTGATCACATCAGTTTATTTTTGTATAATATTATTTCATTCTGTTATTCTGTTCACAATCATTTGGCGTAGTATTCAAAATTTGCGCATGGTAGTTTTCAAAACCCCACAAGTATAATCTTTAGAAATAAAAAATAATATTCAAGAAATAATCTTGAATAATATTCAAGAAATAATCTTTCCAACTTTGATTTGAAATTAAAACGAACATTGATTAATATTGATACTTTAGTATATGCTCTGAAATGCTATGATTTTCATGATAATTTGTACCACATAGGCAAAGTGGTCAGTCGATTCTTCACTGGTTCCACAGAGACTTCTCCAAGAACGATGCGAGGTTAGCAGCACATTTGACTTTTCTAGTTCAGAAACTTGTGTTACACTTAGTTTTCATTTTCTAGTAAAGTTCTCTCTTTTTTTAATTTTTTTGATAGAAGTAAAATTTTTCATTAATGAATAATGAATCTCTTTTTATTATTGTTGTTCTTAAGATTCATGATTTTTTTTAGGAAGATTTCTTATGGGATTCCGACCTGATCAAGATGAAGGCTCAAGATTTAAGAATTAAAGAGGTTATAAAATTAGTCATTCTTTTCACATCACAAATCAATTTCATATTTTCATTATAAATATCATTCAAGGTTTGAGTTGCATGTGCAGTGTGTTATTATTAGCATGCTATCACTGGGTAGCACAATTTTCCTATGCTATATAGCGTGTTAAGTTAAGATTCACCTAGTCAATCAAGAATCTAGTGTTTCACTCAAGGTCAAAGCACATCAGACTCAAGTACCACTTCATTCGAGAGCAGATTGAAGAAGGGCAATTGAATTTGAAGAAAATAGCCGGTACTGAGAATGCAGCAGACATGTTCACAAAGGTGGTGAACGTACAGAAACTAAGGCTTTGCATGGCCTTAGTTGGTCTTCACGCCTAGAGAGATGGCGCTGGGTGTCTCCGGTACAAGCTTACTTGATGAGGTGGCAGTTCTCCTAAACAGTCTCCAAGTGGGAGATTGTTAGAGTATGAAGACGTTTTCTAAAGGGTATTAAGGGCACTAATTTATGAGCTATTAGAATTAAATAGGATTAATTCTGTTAAATGAGCTTTAAGCCTTGTAATGAGTATTAGGGTTGCAAATACAAATCGACAACCCTAATTACCCATATAAGTATCTTGTAATCGTTTGTATTCTTCGAGAGAGAAGAAGAAGAAGAGGAGACACCCCGTGGACGTAGGGCCGTAGGCACATTGCCGAACCACGTAAATTTTGTGTGTTTTTGCTCGGTTTTCTCAGTTCGATTTAAGAATAGATCCTATCACTTTGTATATCCTTTACAAAAGACTTTGGCTAGATGGAAAGGCAAATGTCTATCCTATGGGGGTAGGATCCAACTAGTAAACTGGGTATTTGTTGGGTTGTTCTCATATTGGATAAATGACATCTTCCTCCCCAGTTCAGTAATTACTAAGGTCAGACAGATTGCATGTTGGTTTATATGGGATGGAAAGAAATTTGCCACCTAGGCAAGGATGATCCTCCCAAAGAAAGTACGGGGGCTAGGTGTTTGAAACTTTGAAGTTTCTGCCTATGTCTCCCACATAAAAAGAGTCCATTATGCTTCAGAAAAAAGTTTGTTTCTTCTGGTCCAATAATGAATCCATCTTATTCCTCTTGATAAGGGATATGTATATTAAAGGTAGGAGCTTGGATGTAATTCAAATCTCCCCTACATGGGACTCGATTATGTGGAAAAACATACTTAAGTGTAGATCAAACAACAATAAGCTGATGTCACGTGGGATTAATTTTAACCTAAGTCTGACTGGTCTAAGTTCAGGAAGCTCTCTACTAAAGTTCTGTAAAACCTTAAGTACCCTCAGACAGCCTGCCTGACTATGAGTTCCATCAAAAAAAATTAAAACATATTTCAAAGTAAACTAGCTAACAACTAAATAATTTTATAAAATTATCGGACCATATTTCTAAACTTTTAATTTTCCTAAGTGACCAGTTCTTACACTGCTACACTATATGCAGTACTTTAAGAAGATCACACACCTCTTAACTATTTTATCGACCTTTAGGATTAATCATGTCAGTGTATAAGAGAGTGCAGCTATACTCTGCAGGCCAATCCGATCCTGTCCTAGGCTCTATTTTTCAGTATAAGTGTATAACCAAGCTTTTAAATGGGTGATTGCGCTGTGTGCCAGGGCGTTTAGGAGAGCCTCAGGTGGCAGGGGTATTTTGGTAATTAATAAATAATTTTCTTATATTTTTAGATATCCATAATTTTCAATACTGAATAATAGTAGTATAGAAGTAAAACAATATACCTAAAACTAGTATATATAATAACAGTATAGTACTAATAGAAGTTTGGAAATGTTTGTCCACCTCAAAACCAGTCGCTGGAGAGGTCACTGGAGGATGCAGCACGGAATGGGGGACGTTTGCCAAGATTGGGGGGAGATTTGGGGTGGTCTTGCGTTTTCCATAACAAGGGAGCCCTAAATTAATAATTTTTTTTAAAGTCAATTGGATCCGGGTAGTGTACTGGGCCTGGTCACACACATTTGGAACCTTAAATACAACTCATTTCTCATCAAATCCAATTCTCACTAATGCCCATTTCAATATAATTTATTAATTGATTTCCTTTGGGTCATTTTTTACATATATAATATTTTATCTTCATCAATTTTTTTTTTCCTGATTTCCTTTTTTCTTATTCTTGATGCACTTCTTACTTCTTAGATAAGGGTGAACACTCGCCTGCTATATCAACAAACAAAATTCAATCTTCTCCGTGAAGAAAGTGAGGGTTATGCAAAGTTGGTGTGTAAAATTTTACATTTTTTTAGTTCTAATTTTTGTTTAAATAAAAATTCGTTTTCCAGTGCTTTAAAATATTTCACAGTGAATTGATTTCTCAAATCCTGATAAAATAATTCTGTCATATTCCTTTTTGATTGATTTTTGTATAATATAGGTAACACTACTTTCTCAAAGTGGCTTGGACCTTATATCAGATGGTGTATCAGAATCAACAATTAGTGTGATCAAGGTTTTCAATTTTCTAGTTTTTAATATTCTAAATTCTAATCAACCTTATTTTCTTTTTCTAAACAACACACTTTATTTTCAAGAAAGACCTAGAGGGATGCTACTATTTTAGTCTTTTCTTCAATGCTAGTTTTATTTAAAATACCTAATGTTTTTATAAAAAATCCTATTCTTTAATATATTGAAGTTATATGCTAATATCTGGGATGCAAGTCTCACTTTCCACTTTAAAGGTTTGCGCCCATTCAAGTTAAACAGATGTTCACTCAATGTACCTTGAGGCATGTATTCATAAACTAGCATTCTTTCATTTCCTTCCAAACAGTATCCAAGCAGTGAAACTAAATGCCTATGTCGTACTTTTGTGAGAACCAAAATCTCAGATATAAATTCATCTATGCCATGTGATCTTATTGCACAGGATTCCATTCGCTTCACTGCAATATTAGTTCCATCATCAAGTTTTCCCTTGTAGACAGATCCAAAACCCCTTCGACCCAAAATATTTTCATGGCTGAAATTGTTGGTCACGTTTACGAGAACTTGAATTGAAATCGCTATATTTTCTGCATCAAGAACATACACATCTCTTTGATTTAGATTTAATGTGTTCATAACAGTCTCATCATTTGCATTCATGTTGGTTTTAATATCAGAACTAGAGTGTTGATTAGTGTTGGGATTTTTCTTTCTCTTGAAAATACAGAATATCAGAAACCCAACAATTGTGAATACAAAAATTTCAATGAAAAAATAACTTATTTTCTCAGCCAACGATAATTTTCCAATATTTTTCTCTCCTCCATTGCCAATGTCTGAACCTGGATCCATATGTTGATCGATGTCTGGATTACCATTGGTGTTCACATTCATTTCACTCCTCAAGTTTGGAGCTTTTCCATATAGAGAATTACAAGATACATCAAGATGTGTAAGATTGGCAAGACTTGTCAAGGACTCAGGAATAGTCCCAGTGATGTTATTGTTGGACAACATAAGAGCCTGAAGTGACAAAAATAATGAAAAATTCGGAGAAATTACTCCACTTAAACCCATCTTTGCAAATTTCAAAATGATAATATCCCCATTCTCATCGCATCTAATCCCAACCCAATCTTTACATGGGTTATTCCCCACCCAATTCTGTGCGAACCTTAGTGGATAGCCGAACGAGTTTGCGATAGAAAGTAAATCATTCACCCTAGAATCACAAGGTCTTGGCATTGGCAAACAAAGCTTCTCTTGTTTTGGGATGACATCCACCACATCTATATTCTTCCCAAGTTCTAGTTATCGGAAAATTTTCAAACTTAACCCTACATCAATAGAATTTTAATTCTATTGAAAAACAAACAAACTTTATCTCTTATTTTTTCTATCCTCAATTATATTTTCTTCCGTATGCAGTCTTTGATTGGGCACTTCGATCTTGATCCAAACCGGGTTTTTGATATTGTAAGTTTTTATTTTTCATTATTTCAATTCAAAATATAATCATGCTGGAAAATTATGTTGTGGATGAAGATGATTTTTAATATAATTTTCATATTAATTCTGAATTGAAATCTTGCATTATTAGTTTTGAAAAGTTTGACAATTATTTACATTTCAAACATACTTCTAACTGTTTTTTTCCTTTCCCACTTTCTGAAAACATGTTTTTCTGTGTTTTATGTTTTAATTAACAAATTATGAGATCAGCAAACATGGACTAAGGGAAGTCTACCTCTGCTTTGACGTTAAAGACATAGTTTTAAAAAGCATAAAGCGCTCCCAATTTCCATTTAACGCTTTTTTAGCTTTAAGCGCTTTAGCACGCTTAAAGCTAAAAAAGCGATAATGGCATTTTTTTAGAAAAGTGCATATATATTCCTGTATTATTTTTTTTCAAATCCTATAAATATTTTTTTTTCAAATATATACCCCTGTTATAAATATTTATAGGTGTAATATAACATTTATTACAGTAAACATGTAATATTTATAGGTGTAATATAACTTATTACACCGTTTAACAAACCAACCAGGTGATGAATATTTATAGGTGTAATTTATCGGTGTAATATTTACAGGTGTAACAAACCAACCAGGTGTCTAATTTGGGAAGACACCTGGCCAGACAGGTGCTGGACCATGAGAAACTTCCAGCAGCTATAAAAGAGGAAGAAATCTGTTTGAAGAGTTTGCTTCTACTGCAGCTTACAGATCTTTCTCCTCCTCCCTTCTCCAAGCTTCTACTGCCCGGTGATGGGTAGAAACCCACTAACCCGACCCACTCACCCGTTTAAAAAAGCGATTTGGAAAGCGCTCCTCCAGGAGCGCTTTTCCGCTTTAAGCTATTAAAGCGACGCCTTTTAATCTATGGTTAAAGATACTCCACCTAATTAGAGAGCAATTGTAGTCAAAGCAATGACCTGCTGGAGGCTGGAAAACCCATTCCATCAAAGTCCAGTGACCCAGTTTTTAGGCTTTATATCTCATAGAGAAATGAATTATTAACCACAGAGGTTTATGCCCACCCTAGTAGGGATGTAGCTAAATTGTAGGGGAAGTCTGGTTTTTATTGTATGTAAATATTTGTAGTACTTCTGGGCAAGTCCCACTTCATTTGCCTAATAAAATATAATCCTAATAAAAAATATCTTTTCCATCAAAGCTCTGCTACTCACATACCTATGGCTCCCAATAACAGGGAAAAAGAAGTCGTATAACCAATGTTGGAAGCTTATCCAACCTATAAAGAGTTAGAGACAATTTTGTCAAAATGGAGGGGGAAGTGCCTCTCCTATGTAGGCAGAATCCAATTAGTAAATTGGGTTCTTGCAGGGAAATATACGTACTGGACTCAAGGCACAGCAATACCAGAATCAATAACAAATAAGATAAGGAAATTAGCCTCTAATTTCATATGGGATTGGACATGGGAGAAAGGGCATCCTATGGAATCTGATGATTCTCCCCAAAGCAGAGGGAGGCTTAGGGGTTAGAAACCTAGAAGTCATAGTACCAGCTATAAATATTAAAAGAATTGTAAATTTCTGGACAAAATTAGACTCAATAATAAACACATGGATCCAAGAGAGATACATAAAAGGAAGGACCCTTATAAATATCCAGATCAAAAGCACCATAGACTCCCATTTTTGGAAATATGTAATGGAAGACAGCTCCAAAGCTATAGCACTGATTGAATGTAGAGCTAATTTTACAGTCCTTTGGAAAAATGGAAATCCAACGGAGCTTGCAACAATATGTGAGATCAGAGATAAAAGCCATAAGGATAGTCTAGCTGAAGGAATATGGGCTCATAAACCCACTAAGTTTTTCATGTTCCTATGGAGAATAAAGTGGGTATACCCATCTATCCCACCTGCCTGTTGTGCTATGTAGTAAATGAAATTAGAGCCCAATCCCACCTATTTTTCAACTACACGTACTCTAGAGTTATCTTATTCCCCTAGTTGAAAACCCAAACAATATCTTCTGGAAGATACCGAATATAGCCACTCCCACCACCACACCCTTATATTAGAATAGGGGACCTAACTGAGGCATGTCAAAAGCTAACACATCACTCTCCAATTTGGGGACTACTTTCAAAATTCGAATATGATTGGATCCTTAAGCTGGTACATATGAACAGAAAGAAATCGTAGATTGAGACAACATACTCTCTCAGGCCACCAGAAACAATAATTTAAGGGATTGCGGATTGCGGAGGATTAGGGAAGGTTTTGGGGTATTCTAAAATATTAAAAAAATAATTTAAGGGAATTGATTTGGGTCCAGATCCGACCCGGATCCGATTAAAGGCTAATACCTGGAGGCGCCTTTAAAAGCGCCTCAGGTGCGCTTTTTCGTGCTTTTTAAACCATGCTCCGGAGGTAAATAGCTTAGACTGTTTTTAGGCAATATGATTGAATAGCTTTAATATTTGCAAAAAAAAATGGATATTTACATCTTTTGAACTACATCTAAATTGCAGGATTTACCTAATTTTTCTTCTTCTTTTGTTTACGAAATTCAGGTTTTGGAGTGTTTTGAACTCCATCCAAATTGCAGTATTTTCTACAACCTGATTCCTATATTTCCAAAGGTATTGTCTATTCTTATTTCTTAGAATTTCAGATAACTTACTAGTTTAAATTTCATTTCATTACATTTGTTTTTAGTTTTTGTTAATTTTTAGGGTGTTTTTCATCTCTGCATATGAAACATATCTTGTGTATATTAAATTTGTCAGTGTGTTTTAAAATGATCAAATTGCTATTAATGCTTTATGATCCACGTTGTGAATTTTTTATTAAATTTTATTCATATTTTAATTTTATCCTGTGTATATGATTTTTGATTTCCTCCTTTTTTTGAATCGATTTGCTTAAGATTGTTTTCGAAAAGGTAAATAGAAAGAATATGAAATGTAAAAATCTTAATAAGATTACAACACACTGTAAATTTCTTCCTATAAGAGATAAATATTTAGTAGTAATCACATTTTATCATGTGCATGCTATAATCATCTTCCCTCTCCCTGTATTATGATATTATCTTAATATCTTATATCATTTGCTCACCACATTCAAAATTCACTGACAAAGGTAATTTTTTATTAATAATAATGAATTCGGGTTACATTACATATGATTTGGAAACGAGAATGAACTCATAGTCATTAATTCCTAACAACTTTCTTTCAGTTGCTAGATGTCTATAGGGTTAAGGTGTTGCCTCATAATATTTGACTCCCAAGCTTTCTTCTTGTAGGAAGCCTTACATTGAGAAAATGCTGATATGCTTGGTAACCTTCCTCTTAACTGGTTTAGGAGGTCTAAGTATGTGTTGCTTCAATATCTTGTTTCTTTCACATCGTATATGCAATAAAGTGAATCAAGAAGTGCTTAATGGATTCCTCAATAGTCAATACCTTGCATTATTGATGAATTTCTATATGATTTCTGTAATTTCACATGGTCAGCCAGTACGATGTTCTCCTGCCTTAGCAGAGGTCTGTTCTTGGTTTTCCAGATTGCTTGATGTAGTGTCTGTCATAGTCTCATAGCCAAGCAGCAGTTTCTTTTTACTGTTGCAATTGAAAAATAGATGGGAAACAATATCCCTTTCCCTGTTTCACAAGAGACAGGTAGTTTGTGTGACCCTTTATTTCTTTAGTTTCTTCAAGGCGGTGACGAAATCCTATGACCCCATCTAGACCTCAGCAGAACTTAATTTTTGTTAGGCATTTTGGACCAAATCCCCAAAACCTGATCATCAGTGTGACTTCTTTTTAAGTGTTTCATTTAATGTACCCGTTAGATAGAGATAGACTAATGTGTTGTTACATGGTTGCTACAACTTGTTTGAGTTTTACTTAGTTATTTTGCAATACATTCTTTAGATTCACGAGGATTTTCTATATGGTTGGGTTTGTTGTTTGCTTTATTGAGTTGTTTTGCAAACTCTGTTTTCTTTTGTTTTTCTTTAACCCAATTACCTAATATGGTTTTATTTCCAAACGTTTGCTGCCTTTGTGATCGAACATTTGAAGATGAAGTTTGATAACACAAGACTGTACACCAATTCTTCCTGTCAACAGGGACTAGGGTCCTGTCAATTGGACCTTCGGAAGGCTCCCACGGAGGCGGAACCAAAAGTATTCGTCAAGACCCGAGGTAACCCTCCAAATCGTCGATTCGAGAAAAAGATCGTCAGAGTCTGGCAGACTGACGATTTCTCTCTCAAACTCGTCGGTTTCACCCCAACTTGCCAGTTACACCCTCAAATCGTCGAGTTCAGAGTGTTACTCGCGTCCAGCCTGGGTGTCATAATGGCTGCCATTATGACTCGGGCGCGATCTCCGCCGCAGATGGCGCCTTCCGAGACCCTTTAAAATGGGACCTCTGGAGCACATCTAAGACATCAGTTCCATCCTTTCTAGAGCGTGAAATACAGAGCAATCGTCGATTTGTTTCCAAATCGTTGATTTCCTCTTCTGAAGACTTGACGTAGAACGCGAATCGTGGAGTCTAGAGCCTCCGGCACGAGAAGATGACTGCTCGCACCATCGTGAGTGCTGGTAGGATATTCCATTCCTCATCAAAGTCCTTAGATTGATTGAAGTTTTATGATGTCCGTAGCTTGAAGATTTGTTTGTATTAATCTATTTTATGATATTACATGAGTGCTTTTTTTGGAAGAGTTAAAGTTTTCATTAATAAAAATGAATGGTAGTGTTAGAGAGATAATTATCCGTAATATATCTGCCCTTCATCCCTGTTGAAGAGATGGAATCACTCTAGCTCCAAAATTTGGCTACTCTTTTTATGGAGAGACTGTCCTAGATATAATTGTTTTGATTGGAATACCTTGTAGGCATTGGAAGTTTGGGTTGATTAGGCATACTTTGGAGTATTAGGCAGTACTCTGGTCATTGGTGTAAGTTGTTAAGGTTTTAAAAATTTCCCGATGATGTCTTTGGACTTCTATAATTGTTTATGTAATTAGGGTGTTATAATTGCAAAGACTGTGAAATTGGTACCATTATATAGGCTAATTGTGTTAGTCTTTTTTTTTTTTTTTGAAGCATAGTCTTTATTTTTGGCGGGCCCAAGATAAGATATTATATAAATAGCTAGTTAATTACTGAAAACATTTTGAGACCAATTACTCTGTAATTTTGCTACTATCATTATAGTGCACTAAAAGTTGATGTAAACCAACATTGGGTGTAACCACTATAAAATCTTTTCGTCTTCCTTTTCTTTTGTCGTTTTTCTTCTAGTAGACTGTTATTGTCGACTATTTCATTGTGGACTGTTATTGTCGACTGAAGATCAAGGGAAGGATCACAGATTGTCGTTTTTGCTAATTTCTTTTTACTTCTGTTTCTATTTCTATACTCTATTTTTTGTAAACTGGGCATTATAGCCTTATTTTAATGAAATTTAATTGCTTCAAAAAAAAAGGATCACAGATTAGAATCAACTAATCTGTGGTGAAATAATCGTCTGATTACTTACAAAAAAAACCACACCGACCTTGCTTTGAGTTTCTGCAATATTTCTATTTTCAAAATTCACACTACTTATTTTTTGTGGATTCCAGAATCCAGTGCATTTTGTCACTTCATCTAGATCACTACATTATCAAATCTTTAATTCAGCATAATAACTTATATAAGCCATCGACAAATTCCCCTTATTTCGCTCTCATGATAAAACATGAATATTTTTTTGAACAATCATGAATAAACAATTAAACATGTGTAGTTTATGATGTATATTGTATAAATAGAATAATGTGGTTTAACAGAAAATTGATTCTCTGGTACTCAGTTTGTAATTTAATGATTCATATCCAATGCTACTAAACTCAAAAAAAGTTGATTATGAAAATATTTTAGTGTTTTGCTGATAAGTTTACTTGTGTGTTTTTATGAAGCCGGGGGTTTCATGTAATTAATGCAAATTATAGAAGACTACTTATATCATCAAATTTCTGTAATAAGTGATAGTTGTCAACTGGATGTTTAATCGGTTTGAATAGGAACCTCACTTTGCCCTTTTTGTTCTTGACCCTTGGTATTTTTTCCCAGTCCAATGCTTCTCAAATTTTAGGCTTCAAATTCCAATATTATCAGCGTATGGAAGTGAATAATCCTGTTCCTCTGGGCCTTTACCAACTTGCTGCATTATTGGTCAAAGCTGGCCTCATTGATCTTGATAGCGTGTGAGTTATTTTCTTATTATATACCTCCTTATATATTTACTATTCATGTATGTGCCATTGTGCCTAGGCAACAAATGCAAGGTTTGCTGGTAACTGGTAGGTTTATGTGCGACTCACCATTATGTGATGGGGTGAGTCACAGTTTGATCCAGGACAGATTAAATAAATCCTGTGTCTTGCAGACTTGCACAAATGCGTGTGTAAAGTGCACTTTTTAAAACCATGATTTTATTTCATAAAAAAGAATCTTGATTTATATTGATAAATAATAAAACTAATAAAATTGAATAGCAAAAGACTCCTTAGTCCTTTTTTTTAAAGCAATTAAATTTCAATAAAAAATGAAGGATAGTGCCCATATTACAAAAAGATAGAGAATAAAAATACAAATAGAAGTAAAAAAAATGAGAAAATAAAATCCATTGACTTTCTCCCATTAGCTATGTAGTCTAGTTATATACTAATTAGAGGATAGACCTCCTCCCTACAGTATTTAGAACCGTGCCCAACAAACTCTTAATGATCAAGGCGGTTACTCCTAAAAACACAGTACCAGGTATAGAAGCTAGAATAAGGAAGAGAAGGTTGTACATTGGATATGCCACCTTCTCGAATGCTCCATCGAGCAAAAAATCTCCCCCAATTGCAGAGGTGGCAAAGGCCACCCGGGCAATTAACTAGCCTAAACCATCCCATCACCACCAGGTCATTAGCCCCAAGCAATGGCGCTAATGACCTGAAATGTTAGAGGGCTTAACTCCCCTCTAATCCAAAATGAAATAAAAAATATGATGCTTAAAAAGAATTTAGACATAGTAGCGCTACTAGAAACTAGAGTTAAAACCAAACAATTCCAAACAGTAAGAGACAATTTTTCGGAGTAGGAGGTAATTTCAAACAACATCCCGCAGGACCCAGAATATTCATACTCAATCTGGGTTTTATGGAAAAAAAGAGCAATGGAAGGTGGAGCCAATCTTATTGGATAGGCAGATACTTCATGCTAAGGTATGCAACGAGGGAGGATTGGTGTTCTTTATCTCAATAGTTTATGCAAGCAACACAAGGGAAGGTAGGAGACCTCTGTGGGACACAATTAAGAACATCCAACCTAATATCAACTCCGGGTGATTTCAATGAAATAAGAACTCCAGAGGAAAGGAGAGGACCAGGGGCTGGGGTTTATGCTCATGGAGGGCCTGCTAAATTCATTGAAGCTACCGACCTAGCAGAGTTAATCGAGGTCCCCTCAATAGGGGGGAATTCACTTGGAATAATAAGCAGGCAGGGGATAGATTTGTATAATCCAAGACTGGACAGAGCATTCCGTAATCAAGATTGGATTTCACTCTTTCCAGAGATAAGGGTAGAGTTTTGGAATGGCTCGTATAGTGACCATGCTGCAATCCTCATCTCAATTGCACAGAAACTAAAGCCTTTCAGATTGTTCGATTCATGGTTAAAGGAGCAAGAGTTCCTCGACCTAGCCAGGAGAGGACTAGCTAAGCCGATATGTGGCAATGGGCTATATTGCCTAAAACAGAAATCAAAAGAGGTCAAATTACTCACAAAGGAATGGGCGGCGACCAAGGGTAGTGATGCAAAACAAATGACAACCACTAGGGAGGAACTCGATTCCCTAATGAAACAACTAAACACCAACCCAATAGCCCCTTCTATCCAAGAAGAGGTCAAAAAGAAGCAGGAGTTAGTCAAAAAACTCAAAAAAGAGGAGGCTAACCACAAACAGAGGAGCAAGGTCAACTGGCTTAGATTAGAAGACTCAAACACTAAGTTCTTTAATCTTGCTACAAAGATAAGGAAGTCAAAGAACTCAACTTTGAAATTAATAAATGGAGAGGGTAGGATAGTCATCTCAAGAGCCTAATTAGAAAAAAGGAGTATGGATTATTTTAAGGATATTTACAAGAGCTCCCTTCCCAGATATACCATCTCCCGTTATTTTCCCTAGGATTGTATCTCAAGGTATGAACATATGGTTGACTCAACAACCCACAGAAGAAGAAGTTAAATCCACTTTGTTCGCATTTCAAATGGGGAAATCCCCAGTGGTTTCACATTGGATTTCTTCAAAGCTCTCTGGCTGGAACTAAAGCAAACAGTCCTAACTTGTGTCAGACAGTTCTTCAACGACAAACCCATATTGAAGTCGGTTAACCACACATTTATCACACTTATCCCAAAAAAACCCACAGCTACCGAACTATCGGACTTTAGGCCAATCTCTTGTGTCAACTTAATTTGCAAACTTCTCAGTTCTCACCAAAATCTTGGCTGACAAAATCTTCAAGGTCTCCTCTGAGTTAATATCCCTTCACCAAACATCTTTCATAGCGGGAAGAAACATCTTAGATAACACCATCTTGGCAGACGGGATGGTACATGGCTTTTAGAATTAGAACCCCCAAAAGATGTTGTCTAAGTAAGTATCGACCTCAAAAAGGCTTTCGATACAGTGAAATGGCAAGCAATCACACACCCTTGACGCAATGAGATTCAACCCTCTGTTGTGCAAATTGGTTCACAACTGTATATCCACAACCTCCTTCTCGGTATTGGTTGAGGGATCCCCCACTCCCCCCTTCACTAATTTTAGAGGAATCAGGCAAGGGGACCCATTGTCTCCTATCTTATTCGACCTGGTAATGGATAATCTTAGCAAACTAATGGATAAGAGGATGGATACTTATATCGTGAATGAAGCGGTTTTCATCTCACACCTCATCTATGCAGATGATGTGCTGATCTTCTCAAAGGCAAATTCCAAGTCTTTAGAAACAATAAAAAAAAATCTAGAGATTTTTCCAAATTCTCAGGCCTCGATATTAATCAGGAGAAGAGCTCAGCAATCTACTCAAAAATATGCATGAATGACCATTCTCTTTATAACATTCTCAACTTCCCAACTAAATCCCTCCCTATCAGCTATCTTGGTCTCTCCATAACGGGAAGAAAGAAATCTCACACGACATGTTGGAAGTTGATAAATCCAATAGAAAAAATGCTAGCCAGATGGAAAGGGAGATATTTGTCTTACACATGCAGAACCAAATTAGTTAATTGGGTCTTACAAGGTAAGTTTCAATAATGGGCAAACGGAACCACACTGCCATGCACAATTATTTAAAAGATACAGAGCCTACCCTACAACATCATCTGGGACGGGAGAAGATGTAGTAGCTGAGAAAAAATGGCACTCTCAAATAGCGAAGGTGGAATAGGGGTCAGGGATTTCTTTGCAACTAATGCTTCAACATTGGTCAAAAGAGTAGAGAGGATGTGGGGTCCTAATAACTCCATACTATCTGACTGGATAAAAATTAGGTACATCAAGGGAAGAAACATTGGGGAAATAGTGTGCAGAAAGAAACCATAAAGAAACCATTTATTTTCTCACATGTGGAAAATAATACTAGCTAATAAGGAAACCATAAAGAAATGTATAAATTGCTTGAGTAACTACAGGGTCATACAAACTACTCCCTCCAAGCACTCAGAAATATTAAGGCCCAAAGGCATCTTAGTTCATTATATAATTCTGCACATGACAGTTTTACCCTTAGTGCTGGAAATATTAACAGTGGGCCTCAATTAAATGAGCACACCCCTGAATAGGCTTGGCTCGAGATGGCTCGAACCATTCTGCTTCACCTTTGAAGCTAATTAAACTCATATTGTGGAGGTTGTCCACTACACACAATCTATTATCTGGTCTTGATTGGGTGCAAGGTTCGGGATTCGCCTTTGCGTGATGTGCCACCACCTGGAGCATTTGAGCTTTTGCGTCAGTGGCATTTTCGTAAATATATAAAAATAAGGGAAATTCATATATTTTTTATATATCAATCCTAAAATATAGGCATGCCAATAAAATAATCAATTAAATTTTTATGTTTAAAATATATTTGATAGAAAAAAAAAATCTAAGTAATTTACCAAAAATAAATAAAAATATTTGATAGAAAAATTATTATAATACATATATTTATTAATTATTATAACACCTTATAAATCATTGTAACACTATAATTTTTTTAACATATGTACACTATTTAGTCCCATATTGACAGGATATAAAAAGTATAAAGAACATTATAATTTATTTAAAGCAATTTATTTAACACATGTATACTTTATTTAGTCCCACATTGATAGAATTCAAAAAGTACAAAGAATACTCTATAATTTATTTAACTACACTTTTTAGTTCCATATCGATAGAATTCAAAAAGCACAAAGAAGGTTGGTCTTTAAATAAAGATTCATTTTGTCTAAAACAATCATGAAGTCTTATGAGTGGGAGGTGCTTATAATAAAAATAATATAGCTCTTTTCAGTTTTCATGGGAGTTGGGAGCAAAGTGGGGAAGAAGGGAATTCCTAGGGAGGGTTTTGCGTTTCCAGAAAGTATGGAAACGCAAAATCCTGTCTGCTTTAATTAAAAAATAAATAAAAATAAAACAGACCCGGATCCGGCTAAGGGAGATGCGCCAGGTGCATCTCACTATCAGGTCGCATCTGCGCATATGCGTGCGCATCCTGAACCTTGATTGGGTGGGAACTGGAATATTTATTCTTCTTCAGAAGATGAAATTCAGGTGCTCAGTCAACAAAATTAGAAGAGATCTGGAATAAGCAAGCTTTTTCAGGCAGCCAGACAACCAGGCGATGCTTGGGGTCGCATATTGCATATGCGAGCGCCTGGTCGCATATACTACCCAATATGCGACATTTATTTATTTATTATTATTTTTTTTTTCAATATACCCCCTGTATTTTCTATATTTTAAATAAATCCCTGATATTTTATTTCCCTATCACGTATTCACGTTACTGGGTATTTCCCTAGGACGAGAGCGAGGACTGAGGAAGAGCATATCGCGTTACTCTTCCTCACTGGAAAAGTCGTTCCGAACTTCTGATCATACCAGGCAGCGGCGAGTCACCGGAAACCTACCAGGGAAGGGCAGCGGGGAAGATCCTTCGGGAGCAACGGGAATGTTTTTAGGATTTAGGGTTTTTTCTTATTATTTTTTAGATTTAGGATTATTTTTTATTTAATTGAGTATTTTTTATAAGGTCCTTAATTTGTTACAAAATAATATTATTCATTTAATCATTTTAATTTTTTAATTTTTACTTGGGTAAATGGGTCGGGTTAAGCCGGATGGTCGGATCCGGCTAAGCCCCATAAATATGCGACCCCCCAAATATGCGATGGGGGGATTGCGCCTGGTCGCATATGCGCCCGCATATGCGACAAATTAAAAACCTTGGGAATAAGAGCAGTTGAAGAAGAGATGACTTCTAGATTCTTTTTCAAGATTGCATAGTAGGCAAGCAGGAGGTACTTACACTCTCCAACTTCACAATTTTCTGAACGTGTTAAAGTTTTAATACTTTTGTATGATTTAAGGTTGATAAAATGAAAGGATTTTGTGAATTTTATTATTTTAATACGTTAATTAATGTCTTGAGTATTGTGATACTGTATATACTTATGCAGCCTATCAAAGTGCTAGCTCACATCATTCCTTGGTTCGATATAACTCGGGACTTGGACCAAGCCAGATAAATTAGGTTTGGACTCACATGGTGGAATTTTCAATCTCACACCATGAAAGTTTAAATCTGAGTAGACTCAGTTGGAAAAAGTTAGTCGATTTTTTTTCCAAAATTTGACATAATATTCTCTACTCCTTTATTTCCTTTTTCTCGATTCTTCTTAAAATCTTACTCCAAATTCTCACTTGGATTGAGATAATTCTATTGCTTTTAGTTGATTGATCTCTGGGGTATTTATTACTGTTCCATTTGATTTTTAGCATTCAGAGCTGCTGATCTTCCGTTGATCACCAAATCTGTCTTTGAATCTCAGTCAGCCTACTTTAGTCACTTTGTTTCTAGCTATCTATTTGGAATACGACAATAATAAAAGTTGATTTTGTTTCTGTTTGCCTATTTTATACTCATATATTCTGACCTTTTTGTGGTTTTCTTCCTGATGCTGGCTGTCTTCCCTTATTTCAGATGTGTGCATTTGCTTCCAAAGGATAATGAGGCATTTGATCATTATAATACATTTTTGACAAAACGGTTAGATGAGGTATATACTGTTTTGTTGTTTTGAACATGATTTTGATCTTTGTAATTTTTAAAAATCTTACATTTTTTTTTTGAAGCAATTAAATTTCATTAAAAAATATGGCTATTGCCCAGTTTACAAAAATAGAGTATAGAAATAGAACAGAAGTAAAAAGAAATGAGCAAGAAGCTCATTAACTCTCTCTCCCATTAGCTATGTAATCTAGTTATATACTAACTAGATACACTGCCTCAGGAAGTTGGTCTCCCATACTTCCATCATAGATGTCTCCAAAGGGTGACAACAACTCTTCTTGTAATACACTAAATCAAAGTAAAAATCTTATATATTTTTTTTGAAGCAATTAATTTCATTAAAAAAATAAGGCTAATGCCCAATTTACAAAAAAATAGAGTATAAAAATAGAAACAGAAGTAAAAAGAAATGAGCAAGAAGCTCATTGACTCTTTTCCATTAGCTATGTAGCCTAGTTATATAGTAACTAGATATGTTGCCTCAGGAGGTTGGTCTCCCATACTTCCATCATAGATGTCTCCAAAGGGTGACAACAACTCTTCTTGTAATACACTGAATCAAAGGAGAGACTGATGTCTTTAATGACCTCCTGAAAGACTACCTCAGGAGGCCTACTAATGTGTTGTCTATATCTTTTATTTCTTTCCGTTCATATATGCCATAACATTCCATAGTAGCCCCCAAGGGGGAGAGTGGTGCAATCACATACATTCTTAGTTCTTATTAATTTTATAATTTCTTTCTTCCCTTAAAGATTACTGAAAAAGGCTTTCGATACAATGAAATGACAAACAATCACATACACTCTGGATGCAATGGTGTTCAACTCTCTGTTGTGTAAATTGGTACACAACTGTATACCTACAACTTTCAAGTCCCTAGAAACAATCAAAAGAATCCTAGAGAATTTCTCCAAATTCTCAGCCCTTGAGAAGAGTTCAACAACCTATTCAAAAATATGCATTAATGACTATTCTCTTCAAAACGTTCTCAACTAAAACCCTCCATATCTTGGTCTTCCCATTACGGGAAGAAAGAAATCTCACGCGGCATGTTGGAAATTGATAGATCCAATAGAAAAAATGCTGGCCAGATGGAAAGAGAGATGTTTATCGGAACCACACTGCTCTGCACAATCATTAAAGATACAAAGCCTAGCCTATAACTTCATCTAGGATGGGAGAAGATGTAGTAGCTTGAGCAACTATAGGGTACCCAAATTGCCCCTCCAAGCACTCAGAAACACTAAAGTCCAAAGGTATCATAAAAGAGAAATTTAGGGATCTGAAAAAGACCTCCTGATTCTCGATGTAGTTGTGGAGAATTAAGGTTAAAAGTCTCAACACATACTAGGCAACAATGTAGGGGCCTCAAGTCCTCAACATAAATACAACGTGCTCACTATTTGGACAGGAAGCAGAAACATTACAACATCTATATGTTAACTGTCATTACACTAGATCTATCTTGCTAGAGTCTACTAGCTGTCTTAATAATGTTGTTTGGAGACTTAGTGGATATAACCCTCCATCTCCCATAATAGACATCAGGATAGGAGACTTATGGAAACAATAAAAAATTCACCCACAATTCCAACTGTTGGGGAGTACATTGGACTATGCTAACATCCCTTTCCTGACACATATGGTGTGAAAAGAACAAGAGATTAAATCAACACACCCTAAGACCCTAAAAAATTGTCAGCAGAGATATTTTAAGGATGTGAGCATTGCATATGATTCTACATCTTATAAAAAGCATAATCTTAAATCTTTTACAAATTGAAATACAAGCTATACGCTCATAGAAGTCTTTGATGCTTCAGTCCTTGGCCAGATAGTCATGGTCACAGTTGTATAAGAGATAGACGATCTTTTACATTTACTGTATTTGCATTTCCCTATATTTATAACCTTAGGTGCCTTTTTTCAATAAGGAAAACTTTAATTTTATGATAAATCGGAGTAATCCCACAATAAACTCCTAAATGAGGAAAAGACAACCATCAACCACCCTTTGGAGACATCTATGATTGAAGTATGAGAGACCAACCTCCTGAGACAGCGTATCTAGTTAATGTATAACTAGACTACATAGCTAATGGGAGAGAGTCAATGAGCTTTTTGCTCATTTCTTTTTACTTCTGTTTTTATTTTTATACTCTATGTAAACTGGTCATTGACCTTATTTTTTTTATTAAAATTTAATTGCTTCAAAAAAAAATCATCAACAACAAGACAAAACATGGAAAATCAGAGTAATTCCTATTTCACAAACCTTTACGTAGTCACATTGAGGCGTGACACACTTTCTACTTAGTTGAAAAATTATGAACATTCCTACACCTACATCCTGTTATCAAAAGAGGAGGCATATTCCCAATTTTCAATGAAATTCTCAAAAGAGCCTGTCTCTTCTTCTGATTCAGCCGAGCAGGAATCCTAGTGTGCACCCCCTGTCATACTAGTCAGCAATGTTGACTCTTTGACTAATAACCTCATGACCTAGTCATACTCTGTCGATAACGTCATAACCTAGTGGGAAGCTCAGTGGGGAATCTGGTTCATTGCATTAATCACTAGATGATCTGATAATCAGTGGGGAATCCTTACCCTACATTAAAGAGTTTACTCATTCCCATATCATTATTATCATATGATTTAATTCTAATTTACTGTCCTGTATTTAATGAACGTTTTGTACGTAACTAAGGATTTGACCATTCTAGGTGGTGTTTGTTTAAAAAAAGATTAATCTCATATTATGTTAGTTACTTTTTTGAGATTGCAATATAATTTCACCGACTAAACTATGATTTTTTGTAATTCTTTGAGTATATGTGATTTTGATTGTACTGATTTTTAAACTAGCATGCAGAATTTTGGAAAGCTACAACCTTTTCAATTTTCATAGATATTTACATGATACAGTTAACATTAAAAATCATCTTTCAGGTCAATAAAATAGGAAAAATTAATCTCGCTGCTACAGGGAGAGATCTCATGGAGGAAGATAAACAGGAAGCAGCAACAGATCTTTTTGTTGCCCTGGACATGGAGAATGAATCAGTTGTGGAACTTCTTCCTGAACTTGAGAGTAACCAGTGGTTGGGTCTTTTAATTGGGTTTCTTTCTGTTGATGACTGGTAAGTCGTGTTCTACATTTCTACCCCACGAGGATCTGCATGAAATAGTTTTTAAGTATTGCACCACTAATAGCGGTGTTACCTTATTTTTGCGTGATATACTGAAATGCCCATTCTGTCTATTTATTTAGAATACCTCTGATTTCTGTTCTTATTTTCATTTTAAATTTGTTAATTTTGATTATTTCTTCTTTTGTAAACGAGTGAGCTAAATCACCCTCTTTTAAAAAAGTATTAAGTTAATGATGTATTTTTAAACAACTATGCAATATTCTTGCAAAAGCACAACCAAATTCTGGTTCAGCAAATCTTAGTGCAACATCTGGAGTGAGAGAAGCAGATGACCATGGTAGCGTACTCTGAAACTACCAGGGATCATATTGAAGGAAGCAATAAAGGATGTACCTCACTACCTCAGTACAACATCCTTCAACTAATTACGTGTCTAAACTTGCTTAATGCTTGGGAGCAATGTTTTTCATGCGATGCCTAGGCAACGCATATGCTGTCATGCGGTCCAGCGCATGTAGGCGTTTGCACGGACGCTCGCATATCTGCACGCACGTCTGCACGGACGCTCGCAGACCACGCACAAACGCTCGCAGACCACGGACGGGAACCCACGATCACAGACCACAGACGGAAATCGCGGACGGAGGTTGGGGTTTAAAAAATACGGCGCCTATGCTTGAAAATTTAAAAAATACAGGGAATATTTCAAAATTCCCACCCTAAATTATGCGACGCCTAGGCGCCCCATGCGGTCATGCGACCAGGGCCATCACATCCGCATGGTCGCATGAAAAACCATGCTTGGGAGTCAAATATTTTGAAACAATACACATGTTCAAACTATTTTATTTATGAAAAATTTAACTTTATATAAAAAAACTCTGGCGAAGTACAATGTGCTTAAATCTTGGGAGATTAACATCCTGACTTCTAAGGCAATACTCTAGGAGCCACTAGAAACTAGGTAAAGCTATATAGTATTAATATCTATCAGTTTGTATTTTATTTATTCATGCTCATATTATTGTTATAGGAAAGAATGCCAAACCTCCATTAACTATAATGAAAAATTTAATTTCCTCAAAAAAGATGCAAATTATATTTCCGTTCATTAGGACGGAACAAAGGACTATTTAGACTATTAATTTTATTTTCATTCCTAACATCTTTGTCCGAAAGTTTAATTTGTGTTTAAATTAGTTTTCTGTCAAATCAGAAGTTTTTTATTTGTTATTTATTTGTTCATTTTATTTTTGCCTTTTCAGGTGTCATGCTCATGTACTTTTTGATAGGCTATCTCATCTTAATCCCACCAAACATATTCAAATATGTGATGAGTTACTTAGGTATATACCGTATATTACAATGTCTTATTGTTTTTTCTTTTGATTGATCTTTTTTTAAAATCTATTTTTTAGTGTTATTTTGTGATATTCCCTTGATTTTTTTTAATCCGATGAGCTTGCTTGCACTTTCTATTGAAACTACAGTTCATTAGAATCTAACATCGCTGTGATGTGTATCTGAATGCTTAATTTTATCCAATTTCCGACGTTTCCATCTTCAATTTAGCTGATTATGATGTAGTATATTGATGCAGCCCTTATAAGTGCTTGCATTAATAATAGGCTCGATTCTAATCGAGCCTTGGTGATGTAGGCCTTGAACAGTTTGTGAGAAATCAGAATCAACGGATTGGAGAAATCCGTCCAGAGTTGTGTCAAACTAAACCAGTGAGCAATAATAATCGATTAGGGTTCAAACTCCTTGAGAATCGGTTGAAGTTTGAATGATTATCTCAATCCAAGGATAATCGATTATGGTAAATTGGAAAGAATTGTAGAGTCTATGGAAATAAATGAAGAAAGAAGGAAAGAAAGAAAGAAATAAAAGAAATAAAAGAAAGAAATAAAGAAATAAAAGAAAGAATGAGAAATACCTTGATTAAAATAAAACTCAACTAACTCCTCCTTTGGGGTCCAATAAAATGGCTTGGACTCTCATGGTAGATTTTCCACTCTTAAACCATGAGAGTATAAATACGAGTGGACCCTAAAGGTGGAGGGCAATTGAGTTTTATTTTATCCAAGGTAATTCTCAACGAGAATTCTTTCTTTCCTTCCTTCCTTCTTTATTTCTTTATTTCTTTTATTTCTTTCTATTTTTCTACCGATTTTTATTATTCTTCCCTATTTTCACCTCACGATTATCCTTGGATTAGGATAATCTAATTTGCAATTATCGATCTTCAAGGGAAGCATAAACCCTAATCGATAATTCACTGTTCCATTGTTTTGAAACACAAGTCTGGACAGATTTCTTCCATTCTTTGAATCTGTCCCCATAAATCGTTCAAGGCCTTCATCACATATATGCTCCATGGTGTCTTTAATTGTGTCTAACTTATGATGAGAGCACAATTAGCCTTAACCAAGGTTTTTTAGGCGACCATGCGGTCATGCGATGGCCATGACCGCATGGTCGCCTAGGCGTTTCAGGCGACGCCTAGGCGGTCGCCTGAAAATAGGGTAAATTTTGCAAATTTACCCTGAACTTATATACATTTGCTAAAAAATATGGGTAATTTAAAAAAAATATAATTTCAATTCTTAATTATGTGGGTCAGGATGACTTGGGAAGTGGAGAAAGGACGTGGAAAGACAGCTTGGGAACCCAACAAAGGCACTTGGAAAAACAACCATCTACCTTGATTGGAGCCAAACATTTAATATCGGTGGGCCAAGATGACTCAAAGAGTGTGAACAACCCACAAGGAGGGGCATTGGAAGGGCTCAACGGTAACTTGCAACAATTAATTAGTCCAAGAAGAGGGCTAGATTCAAGTCAAGCAAATTCAAATGCTACCTTGGGAAGTCAAACAGGTAGCTTGGAAAGTGCAACTCTTTCAAACAAGGTGGGCCAGGGATATTTAACCAATGTGAATAGAACACAAATAGAGGCATTGAGAAGTC
>LFYR01001429.1:494863-699736 GCA_001185155.1 Zostera marina
CTATTGGGTTAGGCGGGTCCGGGTCAGATCCGACCCGGACCCGCCTAACCCGCTCCAGCGCATGAAGGCAAACGCCTACATGTGCTGGACCGCATGACCGCCTATGCGACGCCTAGGCGTCGCATGAAAAACTATGGCCTTAACTAGTCCTGCAGGACCATCACAAGGGAGTTTCCCAATGATTGAGATCGTATAAATAATAAAGGAATTAAAGGGGGAGCAAATTAGTTACCATCTTTTACTTTTCCAGGTATTATTCTCTTGCTTTCCCATTTTCTTCTCGATTACTATTTTCTTTCTTCTTTGAGATCTGGTTTCCTCCAGATTCATCTTCACTAGTAGAATCCAGTCTATTTGTCTAAAACTTCAACATTATCCAAATCTTATACATCAGATTACCAACTCAGTCCCTACTACCAGAGCTCGTCGGCGACCCCCATTACTCCACTAGCCCCACAGGAACAAGAGGACACGTCTGAGGAGGCAGATTTGGCATTCTTCTTTCCTCCCACTCGACAGTATCGTTGTTGTTTCATTATCATTGGGGGTGATAATCCCTGAGCTTTTTAGAAATTTTGAGGATGGTCATTACTCAATAGAATAATTACATGAATATGGTGATTATCAGATGAGGATGGACCTTTTGAGTCTCATACTCTCATCCTTTAATGGTCATGCAGAATAAGAATTTCATTGACTGAATTTCAGAGGTAGAACCGACGTTATTCTATAATGACTGAAAGAAAGTATAAAAGGAGTTTTGAAGGACGGGATCGACAGTTTTTGCTCTTTGATGATTGTCAAGGTATTAAACCTTCTTCCTATTTTCTGTTTATGTTGGCTTCTGTTTTTTGGTGGATTCCAATAGTTTCTTCTCAACTTTTGTGGATTCAGAAGATCTATTAAGTAGTCGATCTCCACTCAAAGATCAACTACATCAAGTGATATCAGAGCCTTAAGCATGAACTGCCAAGCTTGAAGCACGAACTGACACTGGACGTAGTAGAATGGTTGAGCCCGATTCAAAAACAGATCAGGAAGATCTGTTAAACAGTGTATGGTCAAGAGAACTTACCACGGAATCGTGAGTCTCTAGATGCATGACGTTATGGTGGTAGATAGAACAACGATCGATCATGGGTTTGTGATTCATTGGAATCGGGAGATGAGTTGAAATTTTGCGTACGCCAGTCACATTACGATAAGAGGAGCGATGATCGTCAACATTTCTGGAATGATGATGATTGTCGTACAGCCTTGCATCTGGACGATCAAAGGTGGAATCAATTTCAACAGCAACAACCATAGGAGGACTACTTTGAAGATCGGAAATCACAAACATGTGACTGCAGAACGAATAACGGTTGATGATCGCATTCCATGTTTCTGTCCGAGGATGAAGTAGAGTTTTCGAACTCGCAATCACACTACTCGTATGGTCCTAGAGATAGTGACGATCGATTTCAGAAACTTAAGAAACAAGCAACTGGTCTGTATAGTACTATAGTGTGGGGCGATACAATCAATCTGAATTGTATAGGAGCGGAGTCATAGATCGAACTATATTGGAGAGTTTAATGAGCACAATGGAGGAACAAATTTATCTATATTTGATGGTCAAGGACGTAATGAAGTTTTTCTTAATTGGTTAAGTGAAATGGGGCGGACTCTCGATGATCTAGATATGATAGAGCATCGAAAAATATAATTAGTAACCCGACATTTGGAGGGAAGTGTTTGGTACCGGTGGGAACAAACAACATGGAACCGCCTACTTCAGTAATAGACGGTTCACACTTGGAAGAAGATAAAGTTTTTTGATCAATTAGGGTAGGGAAGAGCTCAAGATTAGATATGTAGGGAAATGCAAATACATAAGATATACCATTGCTGTACATAAGATATAGGAGGAAATATCAGGAACGACCCTGTTCGCACGGTCGCTCCTGACGATACCCTGCCCTCCACCGTCCGATCTTTAAATCAATTAAATCTTTAAATCAATTAAATCTTTAAATCGGATACTGTGAAACCCATCGCGGAACCCATCGCTCCCTCGGTCCAGGACAGTTTATGCGGTGATCCGAAACAAACGCCTCTTACAACTCCTTTGTGATGTCCGGATATTGTGCGCTCGGCAACCACCTCACCGCTGCTGCTCATCTTCCAAATCCCAACTGATGAATCCTTCGAAGCCGTCGCAATCGTATGGCCACACTTGTCCATACCGAAAATACCATTGCTGTGCAATCCCTTTGATTCTGCGACGATCAGAGGCGACTTTGACTCAACTGCAGACTTACTGGTATCCCAGACAATAAGCTTCCCATCGTTTGAACTGGATACCAACATCATCGGATTGTCATCGACAAATCTTACTCCTGATATCCAACTCTTGCTACCTCTCCAACTCATCACAGCTCCTGCTTCATGTTGTTGTTGATTTTCTTGATCTATTTGTTCTTCCATATCTCCCCCGAATATCGAAATAAAACCACCGTGCCCTCCGGCGGTAACAAGAAATCGAGACTCGGTCAGATAGGAAACATCCAAAGAGTAGATTTTGGTTAATCTCGTATCACGCATGGTCTTCCCGGTTAATCTGAACCCTGAAATAGGCCCGCAACTAGGAAGAAGTGAGGGATCTTTAAACGAAGAATGATCGCAGGAGTATTGAAGTGCAGAGGAGTCAACATATGCCACCAACGGTGACTCCTCGACATGTGTTTGGACAGGAGAGATCGCAGGAGTATCCTCATTTGGCGAAAGAGAAGAATGTATGCGTTTCCTAGTGCTGCGGCGAAGCGGAAGAGTCGAATCGGCGCTTTTGTTGGCGCGGGTTCCGCGGAATTGGGGAACCCGCGATGGGTTCCGCGGAACCCATTGCAGTTCCGGCGATCTGAAAATTGGGGAACTCGCGATGGGTTCCGCGGAACCCATTGCAGTTCCGGGGATTGCAGTTCGGGGAACTTTGGCAGTTCGGGGGAACCTCCAAATCGCGGTTCCGTCTTTCAAGTACAGTCCTCCAATCGCGGGAATCGGAACCGTAGAACCTCCGTTCTGGATTGACTATCTGGTGTCTGCGATGGGTTCACGATCTGGTGTCCGCGTGTCGTTCCAGAAACTTTCCCATTATATATATATATATATATATGTGTTGTTTCAAAGGTTGATCTTTTATCTATATTTACTAATATACAACCCATCATTTTATTAGATTGTATTTTAACTATATTTTTCATAATGTATTACACAATTGTCTAGTCCCCTTGAGGCTGAAGGCCTGGATATGTAAAAATGTAAAATATTGTTGGTGGATTAGTTGGTGTCGACCTTATGTAATTAAATGTAAACAAACGCGTGTTTCCCTCCCATTAACTGTCGTCGACCCTAAGTAGCTAAAATCGTTTTTTCCTCCGTAACTACTACTGGTTGACGAAGAAACCGCAAAATCATCTTTGTCTCTCTCTAGTTCGAATCGGAGAAATCAAAATGGCGAGATCGAGCGCAGATGATCTGGATTTGCGGAATCAATGCCAGGCGGCATTGGAGTCCGGTTCCAAGGTTGTCCTCTCCATTCGTGTCGTCGAGACCAGAGGCGCCGCTTGGGCCACAGGAGGCCGTCTCGGCCGCCAAATGGCAAAACCACGTGTTCTCGCCATCACAAGTATGGGATTCTATAAATATATTCTATTTTCATAAATCGCATTTACATTTTACACTCTAATTCGATTTCTTTTTTTTCATCTTATATTTTCAATTTGAAGAATCACATTGACAGCTGGTTGAAACATTTATGCTCTATTTCGAATTCTGTATTTTAAACTTATATTGAAACACCCGATTCCAGTTCCAAATACCACAACTTATTGACAACTGAAACATGTGGAGCTGCTTATTCAAAAAAAAATGAAACATATGGAGCTAATAAATGATCTCACGTTTTTGCAAATAGAAACGAGATGTTTATTTTTTTTAAATCGGAATTTTATATATAAAAGAATAGATTATAAGCAATATACATAATTTCTTCTCACAGTGAGGACTGAGGAGTGGTATATCCCAGTAACCCCACTTTTAATCTATATCCACGCTATGTGCACACACACATTTGTTGGAGAAATCCAGTATTAGGATAAATCTGCTAAAAGGAAATACATTATTAAGCAAAATACATGAATAACATCATTAAATGAAGTAGAAGAAGCATTTAAGTACTAAATATTTTTTTGGGAATACATAAGGTGCTCTATGGTCATATAGACATTCTTCATAAGATATTTTTTTTAAATATCCTATATATTTGCAGCAAAAATTGCTTCACCAGGTGAGAAAGCAAAAGCTTTTCTTCACGTCCTGAAGTATTCTTCTGGAGGAGTTCTTGAGGTACTACTTTTTATATTAATTTGATTATAAATAAATAGGACGAGCGTTTGGTGCGGTTCTCGCACGGCACGGTTCGGTGCGTCGGCGAGATCCGGCCGCTCGTCCACATCTGAATCGCACTGAACTTCATTGCGGTTCACGATGGTGACGAGGTGCGGTTCCTCTCCACCGTCGTTGGATTATGTTTGCGGCCCATCCAGGGATGGGCTGCACGGTGTTTCAGGTGCGACGGACCGCACTTGAAACCTAGTGTAAGTAAATATGTTTTTGTATATTTCCCAATATAAAGTTATAAACTCTTACCATCTTCAATAGACAGAGTATCGGAGATGATTGTAAGAATTAAGAATTATTGAAAGTAATCATTGTGTTAAAGCATATACTAATTGTAATTACAGTAATTAGTATAAAGTACAGTAGTTAGTTTGATTTGAAGATAACAGAAGTTGTTATTCTATTATGGAAAATCACTCGTAGACAATTGTATATAAGTCACTCTAAATTATTTATGAGTCAGGAATAAGGAGATTAGTTCGGGTTAAAATCCTCAAACCACGTTTGCAGAGGAGCAGCAGTTTGGGGATAGCGACTTATTCGACGATGATATTGAAAACGATGTGGATGATAGAGATTCGGAAGTCTCAGAGGACGAAATTGCGATTCCAATTAGCGAATATCGACCAATCACAAGGGATTAAATGGGCATATCCAAACTAAATCCGCGGTATGCATTGGCGATGGCGACGTCGCATAAGGTTGCACCCACCTCGGTTAAAGCTGCGCCACTCGACCCAGGGTGGAAGACGGCTATGCAAGAGGAGTACAATGCCTCGATGAAAAATCAAATTAACTACTGTACTCTATACTAATTACTGTAATTACAATCAGTATATGCTTTTAGCACATTGTATTGTGAAACATCATGAGATGTCCCACATTGTAATTTTAGTTTCATTTTAGCCTTTCAACATCTTCAATCTTCATATTTTTTGTGTCTTACATTTTTTTTATGATTCACAACTTACTTGACACAACTCTCCCATGTTCCATGACTTGTATTTCTGATTCTCTCTTACAACTTGTGGACCCTCCAAATAATCTTCTCTCTCATAAGTCTTAATCAAGATTCAAATAGCCACACACCACATAATTTGAATCATTGTGGTGGATAGGTTATTGAACATGCTGCATCACCAATGGATGGCATTCTAAGAAAAAATTTGGGAGACCAAAAAAGACATTGTAGATAGAAAAGTGGAGGACCGTTTAGAAAATAAGATAATCAAGCAATCAATAGAAATTTTAATTTTTAAGACATCGCCAAAAATTTGATGAAAGCATTTGCAATTTTTTTTTGATGAAAGTGGAAACCAAAGATCCTTGAGATTCATCCCTAGGAGGAAGAGATGAAAAAGAAGCAGATGAGTAGGGAAGCCTCATCAATCATCACCGTTGATGCGATAGTGAGGTGCGGTGGTGATTGGAATTGACGGTGGGTAGTAGAGCTATGGTGGTAACAACTAGTTTTTCTGGTTAAACTTGGTGCTGTGATACTGATACCATGTTAAATCATAAATATGATAATTGAAATAGGGGATTATCTCCTCTTAAATAGAAGATAGAATACAATAAATAAATAAAATAGACAAGAAAACAATCTACCCAAGTGAAATAGTTTTTTTTGTAACGATCTAGAATATATTCTAACCAGTTCATGAATTTTAAGTAGGAAAGTCTTTGATTGAACAATTATTAATTAATTCAGTTTGACAAGTTTTGAAAATCATGCCGGTCCATGATTTTTAAGCAGTGAAGAATTCCTTATTTTTTCACACATCTAATAATTCACTCTCATGCCATGCAGCTGGCAAAAGATTACAAACTAAAGCATCTTTCAAAAATGGAGGTCAATGCAAATGATCCTAGTGGATGTACCTTTATTCTTGTAAAGTTCTGTTCAATTTCTACACGTCCTAACCAATTTTGTGTTATTTCTTTACTATTAGTTAAATTTACAGCCTATGCTTGTTTAGGGATTTGACAATCTTAGAAGTCAGAGTGTGGCTCCTTCACTATGGACCATGCGCAACAAAGATGACAGGTAACTATTGATATCGAATTAAGATATTTTTCCTTGTTTGAAGGTGGATAAATAAGCAATGTCTCGTTTTTTTGGATTTATATTGTTTGGGGATCAATATTTTATTCTTTACTTACAATTCTCTTATTAAAGGATCGTACTCTCTTTCTTGTAGGAATCGACTTCTTGTTAGTTTATTAAACATGTGCAGAGATTTACAAGACCGGCTTCCCAAAGTTGTTGGCATAGATATTGTGGAGATGGCTCTTTGGGCCAAGGTTTGTCCATTAACCATATATTTTATTCAACTAATTAGAATGATACTAAAAACATTAACACCAACAATTGACTTATTTTACTTCAAGTTCGGTTGCTTTCTGTCTCCTATAAGTCATTTCATCTCTACTATTTTTCCATTTTTTCTCTACATAAGTAAATTATCACGGGATGGTGGATGTTGATATAATGATTCATGAAGGGTGAAGATGGTTATAAAGTTTGTCATTTGTATGTGCTATTAAGGACAATACTCCCGCAGTTTCTAGCAAAGCATCAACAGCAGCAACGGCAACAGAAGCAGCAGAAGCAGCAGCATCAACCATGGAGGATGGACCTACCATTACGTCAGAAGATTACTCAAATGTGGCTGTTACAAGAGATCTTGTCTCACATGCAGAAGAAGAGGATATGGAGGCTCTTCTTGACGCGTATGCCTTCATCTTTATTGTTGATTTTTTTTTTTTTTGCAAATATTAAAAGTTTTCATTAAAAATAATGGACAATGCCCTGAAATACAATTGAATAGGAAAATAAAAATACGGTGGGGTTGATATTGTGATTTCCACTATATCGACCTTCTCCTATGTAGCTATCCTTCCTAGTGTTCTAACTAAGAATTTGGCCTCAGGAGGGTTATCTCTCAAACCTGCATAATAGTCCTTTCCAATTGTGAACCACATTCTTTCTTAAAGATATCAGCTTTAAAAGATATTCTGCAGTCCTTTATTCTTGATTTTATCTCTTTCGAAATACTGCCTTTTAGATAAATTAATCATCGGTCATTAGTGATCCTTTTTCTTTTAGTATGTTTGTAAAATGTAATGGGTTGCTCAGGAGGTTTGTCTCCCAAACATGCATACTATTTGTGAGCCACAGTTTTCTTAATCTTGATAAATCATTTGTTCTGCCTTTTTTCCGACTCCCGTAATTTTCATTTTTATTTTACCTTGTTCTGCAAGTTGGATGGTATGATAGAAGTGGCTGACAACGTTAGTCTAATATTTAAATTATTGTTTTTTTATGTAATCTGTAATTTTAAGTTCTACATCTTTTTTTACCTAGACATTTATTACATCCAGATATGTAATGGGTATTGGTGAAGCAGAACAATTTTCTGAAAGATTAAGACGGGAACTTCTCGCGTTAGAAGCAGCAAATGTTCATGCATTGCTGGAAAATGAACCTTTGGTAGAGGAGGTATGCATATTTAACTTTAATATTTTAAAAATTATTGTAATTCTACATCTATAATATTTTTTGCTCATAGTTTAGTTAATTAATCATTGGTAATGGATTTTGAATTCAGTCGTTTACTTTAATTTGTATCCATTAGAAAAATCACCTTAAACCACGTGGAAACGCACAGGTATTGAAAGGATTGGATGCAGCTTCACTATGTGTAGAAGATATGGATGAGTGGTTGAGAATTTTCAATGTAAAGCTGAGGCATATGAGAGAGGACATTGAATCAGTATGCTGCTTTTTTACATTTTTTTGGCGAAAAAGTATTAATTAGTTTTTTTAAAGATTTTTGATCTTTTGTGAAAAGAATTGTGCAATTATGGCACACACCGATTTTTTTCGAATTAAGCATTGGAAAACTTCTAGCCTAAATCTGGCTTATTTATTGATGAATTCCCACAACAATATAATCATCAAAATAAATCATATATCTGAAACATTAGTGTTAGACTAAGTATTTAATTAGTTATTAATGCAATTAAAAAAGTGTTTAGCATAGAGGTGCAAGCTTGTTCATGCGACCATGCGCTCCAGCGCATGTAGGCGTTTGCCTTCATGCGCTGGAGCGGGTTAGGCGGGTCCGGGTCAGATCCGACCACCCATTTAAATATAAGGCCCAACCACCCATTTAAATAAGAGGTTGAGGGTTTTAAAAAACCCTAACCTCTTTTCTTTCTTGTTTCTTGCACCTTTCTAACCCTAAATTCATAGAAGTCATATAATCTATGTATTTACATTTTAAATTTTAGATTAATAGGTCTATTACTTTGTATTAGTAATTTCAGGTTTTAAAATTTATGTATATATTTTTTTAAATGTTTCTGAATTTAGTAATTTACTCATATTTTTTAGCAAATGTATATAAGTTCAGGGTAAATTTGCAAAATTTACCCTATTTTCAGGCGACCGCCTAGGCGTCGCCTGAAGCGCCTAGGCGGCCATGCGGTCATGGCCATCGCATGACCGCATGGTCGCCTAAAAAACCTTGTAGAGGTGTAATCGTTTATGGTTAAATCTACAACTGTATATATATGTGTTTAGCATAGAGGTGTGCCTATTAATGCTATGGAGGGCATCCAATTTTGGTGCTCTATTCACCCTGATATCTTTCACACTTTCAATTAGGAGTTATTGATGCAAGTTTTGTTGAAACTCAATCCAACCCTCAAATCAATTTTCCTTTACCTAGATTATTAGAAGTTTTCTATTAGATTTAATAATATTCTATGGGCTAATTAGTAAATATTCCATTTTCATATTGTAGAGTAAAGTATAACAGAATCTTTTTTTTTTTGAGAAATTAAAACTTTCATTACTGAAAAAGAGGTTGGGCATAGCCCAAGATTACAGAATATAGGAAAATACAAGTACAGTAAATGTAATAACATTGTTTATCTCTTATACAGCTATGACCCTGACTAACTGGCCAAGGACTGAAGCCTCAAAAGGTTGGACTCCCATGAGGGTATAGCTTGTATTTCAATCTGTGAAAGATTGTGCTTCTTATAGGATGTAGAATCATATGCAATGCTCACATCCTTTATAATTTCTCTGCTGACAATTTCTAGGGGCCTTAGGGTGTGTTGTTTTAATCTCCTATTCCTTTCACACCATATGCGCCAGGAAAGGGATGCTAGCATAGTCCAGTGTACCCCCCAACAACTGGACTTGTGGGTGAATTTTTGTATTGTTTCCATAATATCCCCTATCCTGATATCTATTGCGGGAGATGGGGGGTTTTGCCCACTAATTGTCCAAACAGCATTGTTAAGGCAGCTAGTGGACTCTAGCAATAGGGATCTAGTGTAATGGCAGTTAAAGTATAGGTGTTGTAATGTTTCTTCTTCATTTCCACATAGTGGGCAGGACGTATTTATGTTGAGTCCCCAGCTTTGCAGTCTAATGTATAATAGAATTCTGTTATACTAAAATGTATATATATGATACTCAATGGGAATGAAAAGGGATCGAGTTTTCTCTTTCCCTTTTATTCAGATATTAATCTCTCATATTTTCTAAGTAAGAATTATCATGGTGTGTTTCTTGGGTAAAAAGAAGCTGCCGTGATCTATAGTAAACAAAAAAAAGCTAAAGCTACCATACATGTAGCTTTATTTGAAACTTCTCTTGTAACTTACCACTGTTCAGTGGTTACTAATCTAATTATTACCTTGGAATGCCATTTTGAGTTCTCTTATTTTTGCCACATTATTTTATGCTGACTTCATTTTTTGTCGGATGTTTTTAGATAGAATCTAGAAATAATAAATTGGAGTTGCAATCTGTAAACAATATGGCACTTTTAAAGGAGCTTGAAAAGCTACTTGTACACCTACGGATTCCTACCGAGGTATAATTTCTTCAAATTATGAAATTCAATTCCAGTAATATAGCCCAATTTTGAGAATTTAATTTTATCATACAAATCACAGGTTGAAGAATGTCTTATTGGAGATTCTTTTGATGATGCTCAAATAGGCCAAATTCTTGAATCTTGTGAATGGTTAAGTGGCGCTTTGCGTGCTCTTGTGCAAAATATTGATCCTTGCTATGTAAATATGAGAGCGGTATGTAATTTCTTCTATATTTTTTTCTCAAGTAGGGGAAATAGAAATAAATAAATAAATAAATACCGAATTGGAGAGTTGGTTTTTCCTATGTAGATAGTAACTACATAAAAGTTGATAATCTAGTAACACGATGTTTTCTTTGTATATATGCATAACACCTAAGGGGTGGAAATTTAGCCCGGGTCCGACTCGACTCAATAAAGCCTGACTCGTTTGTTAAACGAGCTGAGCTTGGACCTAAAATTTAGGCTTGTTTACAAAACCCTTGTTTAACAAACGAGCCGAGTTTGAGTTACCCCTAACTCGATACGGCTTACTTAGATAGCCTATTTAAATATTACTATTATAATATATTATATATTTATATTTTATTAAATGCCCAAAACTATTAGGTATTAATATATTATACCAATATAACTTATCTAATATTTTAATAAGACCCAAACCAAAAGATGCCCAAGACTATTACCGCATTACTTATTAATATATTATATATACCAATACCAATATTTTGAATGTTTAATATTTAGACTCATTTTTGTATGGCTAATTTGTATTTATTTTTAAATACATTATGTTTGTTTGGACATTTGATTTTCATTTGGTTAAAAATTGGCTTCAGAATGTTTATTTGTTGAAAATCATTTATAGCTTATTTTATCATTTCAATTTTAAGCTTTTGGTCCAAAATTTAACCAAGCTGTCCAAGCTCAGTCTAAGTCCGGTCTATAATAAATGAGACGGGCTTGAGTCTATGTTTGCATCCCTACATATAACATCTATGTTTTAAGAAATATTTTGGAAATTGTTTTTTAAAAAATCGATGGTTTGAAACCATTTCCAGGAACTCAGCAAGAGCCTACCAAGAATACAAAATAAAATGTGCAATTTTCATAAACCTTGCAAATGTGGTGTAGAATTGTAGATATTTACATATTCCAAATAATTAAGGATTTCAGGTTGATTTTCAAATTTTTTGGAGTTTAATTTTATGATTGTTATAGGTTAAGGAGAAGCGTGGTGAATTAGAGATTTTGAAGAGTTCATTTGTCACCTTAGCATCTGAGTTCTTGAGGTGTTTTTTTTCAAAATTAGTGGATTTTATGATAAATGATTTAAGCCACTTCTCTCAGGTAATTTTTTTTGAAGCAGCTATGAGTATTTTTCTAATTATTCCACTGCAAATTTTGACTAGCTTCTTTTCTGGAAACATGCAGAAAGGTCAATTGAAGGTCCCTGATCATAATGAACTAAAGCACAAATGCATGACTCATGCACGAATTTTGCAAATTTTGAAGGTCTGCTTGCATAAATACAGCAGCATAGTTTTCCTTTATTTTGGTTTATGGAGATTTCTTTCATATTTTAGTTTCTTGACAAGAGGTGCTTGGTTCCTCTGCGAAAAGTTTACTGCCATTCCCTTAACTTGCTACTTAGACGTGAGGTCAGGAACTCTTTTCTTTAATTTTAACTATTATCAATTCAGGAATGACAATATTTAATAAAATTAAGAGTGTCATATGCATAAATGTTATTTCTTTGAGTTTTAATTTCTTTTTAATTTTAAGCATTTATTGTTCATTTTTTTTACTTCTTTTGGTGTTAGTTGTTACGTTGATGCACATTATCAATTTATCCATTTCTTGTCCATTAAGTGGAAATGTAAACCAGATGTTAGAATGTTTGTCCAAAAATTTGCATTTTTTATGACTTCGTTCATTTTCCCAATATGTCCTGAAAAGGCTCGTGAGTTTTCAAATGAGCTTCGTGCTAGTATCAAAACACCTAAAAATCCCCAAGGATGGCTTGAAATTACATCAAATGCTAGTCAATCAGCGAATTCTGTTGATACATCCAGTGTTACCAACGCATACTTCAAGATGCTTTCCATTTTTGTTCCTCTACTAGTTGACGAGGTCAGTTTCTTTACATCGTTCTAGAAAAATAAACTTACAATTTCGTAAGATTGTTTATTCATGTGTTTTTCAGAGTTCTTTCTTTGCATATTTCATGGGATTTGGCGTTACCACACTTGTATTTCCTGATTCTTCTAACGACATGAATAAAGATTTTGGAACCATGGACAATGATGAATGGGAATGTGTACAAAGTAAACATTTATAATTTTATTGCCTAAAAATTAATAAATGTCTCTAGATTCTAGACTAACAAATCAATATTTTCTCCAAAATATTTGGTTAGATTTTTCGGTACATACCTTTTCCTCCTTCATTTTTCAGTTAGTCCTGATGATTTGGACTCTCTAAACGCAGCACTTCGAGATTTGCTTGATGGAATCCAGGTTAAATTCAAGTACTATCCAGTTTTCTTCCATCTATAATGCCAATTTTTTAACAGATTAACATCAATATAAATATTAGAATGATATTTTTAACCAGATCCAATGATATTTTTTATCCTTCCATTCTTTTCAAATATTAGCTTCTTTATACACAGCATTATTTTCGAGCAATAAAATTATTGTTCATTTGATCTTGATAAAATGGTTGATTGAAAATGACAATAATTTGACCTTTTATAGTGGTATGTAAATGAGAGGCTTATAATTTTGTCTGGGAATTAGAATAGTTATTTTCCTGGTCTCTGATGAATTTTATATCCCATCAGTCTTAATAGTTTTTTTTATGGAGATAAATCTACAAAAGCTTATTGTTCATAAAAGCTTAATTAGACTTCTTGATTTGTGTATTTCACCCTGATACTTGAAATAATGGCGTACTAAATGCACACATATACTTATCCTTTAATTTCTACAATGTATTATACTTGATTTTTTTTTTTTTGCAAATAATTATACTTGGATTTTTGCAGGAAGACTTTTATGCAGTTTTAGATTGGGCTGGCAAAATTGATCCGCTGCGCTGCATATCTCTGCATGGAATTACAGAGAACTATCTCTCTGAACAAAAATCAGATACATCAGGATTTGTACGTATGTTGCTCAGTGAACTTTTAACAAGAATATCACTGCAGTTTGGCAAGGTACGATTTCATTTATTCCTTTTTATCTATAATTTATTTTGCAATTTATAATTTGGTTATGATTTAATCATTTGAGAAATGTTTATTCATTACAGTTTGTTGATGAAACTTGTCACCAAATTGAGAGGAATGAACGCAATGCGAAGCAAACAGGTGTGCTATCATATATTACAAAGTAAGTTATAGATTGCATTTACGTGGCACATTTTTTAAAATAGTCAGTCTGTAGTTGTATCATTTTTCCCTTGGTATCCCATACTTCTCCTAGCTCTTGTTATGATGTGCTTGAATATTCCTTTTTATTTTGTCTCTGTCTCCTGATTTTGTTATTTAATTTTTTTCGCAATTAGTGATCTTTAGAAATTAGAATTTAACCCAATTTAGGGAAATCGACTGCTCATCGAGAAAACAGTGAATATGCATAACGGGCATTCATCTATTGGGCTGATATTTTTGAAACTATCGATGATATTATTTATTATATATTCTAAGTAATTAACATCTAACTTGGTGTAGTGGTAATTGGTAAAGACCTTTTGTTGGATACAAAAGGTTGGGGGTGCAAGTTCTATGGATAATTATTTTTAAAAAAATTACCATTTGCAAAAAAATCTGACTATAAGATATTTATCGTGATGTATACAGATTTGCAATTCTTGCTACACGGATGGAGCAATACATTCAGGGACAATCTAGGGAATTAGTTGATATGGCTTACACAAAAATTGTGAGTTTGCAATATGTTTTTTTTTAATTTAACAGATCGTAATCAGTAATAAAATAATACATATTTGAAGTTTGAACCTAGACTAGATAGACAATTGAAATATGAAAGGGAATCATATACCTTTGATTCTCAGCAAGTTTTTAAGAGAAGTTGTCGCATTAAATTAAGTGTAGTTGGTCTTTAGTTTGGTTTGGTTTTTGAAGTGGTAGATTTAGCTTATATTCAGAGTTGATTATCCGTGTCAGGTTAATGTAATGTTTGTGACTCTGGAGAGAATCTCACAAGCTGATCCTAAGTATCCTGATATTGTACTCATTGAGAACTATGCTGCTTTTCAGAATAGGTAATCATATTATTATAACACAAGGCTTGCCTTCTTTTGTTTTGCATTTGACCTCCTACTAGTATGTTTAAATGGAAAAATTGACATTTGGTTTTGCATGCAGTTTATACGATCTTGCTAATGTTGTTCCTACACTTGCAAAATTCTATCATCAGGCAAGTGAATCTTATGAAAAGGCTTGCACAAACCATATCAATATGGTCATATACATTGTAAGTTTATTTTCTCTTATCACCTTTTTCGTTTTAGAGCAGGAAGCTTTTTTTTCAATTTAGGATGAAATCACAAAACTATATGAACAATTGAAAAACATGGAGAGTAGTAAATCTCATTTATTTAGTCTATTTGTCTGCAGCAATTTGAGAAATTATTTACGTTTGCTCAAAAAATCGAGGATTCAATGTATACACTTTCTCCAGAGGAGGTAATTTAAAATTATGCTTTCCGGAACATGTTCATGCTTTATGTTTGGAGATTAAAAACCATGTTTTTAAAATATAGTATATTCTGTGCCATGAAATAGGGAATAGATATTATTCTGTTATGTCTGTCGGGTCGCCTATAAGTTCAATAGTCCATATTCGATTTTAAACGTAACCAAACCATTTATAGTTATTTCCGGTATAGTGGCCTGAGAGGCTGAGATATTATTTTGAGTGTTTCATACGAGGATGGAAATTGAATTGAGAAGACAAGATTGGATATAATATTTTGTTCTGATATATTTTTCTGTTGATATTTTCAGATTCCTTTCCAGGTTGGACTGTCAAAGGCAGATTTAAGGAAAATATTGAAATCAAGTTTATCTTCAGTAAGTTATTATCAAAATTGAGATTTTATCCTCTAATTATACTGTCACGGAATAACTACTGTTAATATTGTCTTCTGTGATTAGGTCGATAAAGCAATCGTTGGCATGTCAAAAAGACTACAGAAGAACTTCACCTCAGAGGAGTTGCTTCCTTCTTTATGGGATAAATGCAAGGTATATATCAAAAATCTTCTTTTTTTGTCCAAAAAACGAAAGCGATTTTTAGCTTCTTAATATATTAGGGAGTAATTATTATTGTAGTTAGCTAAAGTCGTAATCAGCTTACTTTTGTGTGATTCGTTAAATTGTTTAAGTAAAGGTCTGCCCATCTGCTCGTTATCTGTTCGGTTAGCACTTGGTAGCTTGTTGTGCACAAGGAGAATTTGTGGACGGTTAAAGGTAAGAAACTTTGAGGAATTTTCCCACTTCCAAACTTGAGTCATAACCTTGATTATCTACTCCTTCCCATTGTTGGGTTAATCGGTAATTTAACCCAAACCCATTCTAGAGTTGGCCATTTGGCAAGCAAAGAGATGGACCGGAACCCGTTTAAATTCGGATATGTCCAAATAAACGAGCAATTTGCATGCCTTCGTGGCTTCACTCTGCACGATTTAAAGAATAAGACAAGGAAAACTTTAATGGTCTGATGGACGATTATACTCCTGTCATTATAAATAAACGAGTTAAGAGAAAATTCATTCAAGAAGAGCTCCACTCCGAGAGATTCTCTCTCCTTTCTGCCATTTGGATGAAATAAACTGGAAGAGGCTCAATCTTTCTAGACCAGATGGATTATAGTCAATAGAGTAAAATATATGAATTAGATTAAATTCTCATTTGTTTTAAATCTATTTCGTATATTTACTCTCAGCCCGCTTCACCTGCGAACGTCCGCAGTGACAAGCGGGCTGCAAACGCGTCTCGGATTGACAGACTTGTCAATCCGACGGTACAAGTTAGGTACCGCATCGGAGAAGAAGGAAGAACCGCGTCGCCAGGTCCGTGGCTCGTATCCACATGGGAAACAGTATTCGACATGGGCACCTTCCGACATCCGAATTGACCTTGTACGATACTCGGCCGAGGGTGTCCGCCTCACGTCAATTGTCTCGTCCTCTGTCAAGACTACCACTGTGGTTCTCATCATGCTTGCGCGGCCCTAGGCAGGCAATCAAAGAAAATGGGATTTAGGTTACGTGATCCGGAGCTCCCCCTCTCAACTCATACTGATCCGCAGCAAAATCATATGACGACTTGGCTAACCTAGTCGACCGTAAAGATGTACCACGACCGGAGAAACACGCCGGCTGCAAAGATGGACGAGAACCGGAGAAACAACGTCGGTTTCGTGATTCCTTACAGGCGATAAACCCTCGTTGCGTCGCCGACAAAGACGAAACGACACCTCAAATGAGGGATATTGGGACATCGATATTTTTGATGGATTAGCGATATTTCAACAGTGCAATGAGGGTCGTGGCCACCCGTGCGGCATACTTCATGTCGTACTCCATAGAAGGACACTTCCGGTCGCAACGCCGTCCTCCCCAACAGTACCGCGGCATGGTGACGGGACCGATAATGTATTGTTTCCTGCTACTTTCAACGGACGGCTAACAATCATCGACTAAGACGGACGGTGGATTGCGCAATCCGCAGTGGAGGGGAACCGCATGAAAAATGCGCCCTATTTACTCTATCAATTGCGACGTCAGCAAGAGCCAAGAGGCAATAAATGAGGTTCACATCGGCTTTGATGTGAAGTGTGAAAGTTATAGTTCTTAAATAGAATTAAAATTAAAAAGTGGTTACATGGAGATTATCTAACTAAAATGATTAAGAAGCTATAGTTCTTATGATAAAGATTCTTTAGAGACGAATGCTGGCAAAGCATGTGAAAGTCATTCCTAGAGATTTATACTCAGCTATGATAATTGATTTTATGTTGATTTATGTAAAATTGAACACGATATTTCTTAATGAAATCTCACTCCTTATTCAAAGAAGTTCGAATAGCACCTATGTTTCTTGATCTGAAAGTAGAGTTGTTTATTCATTTGCAGAAGCAGTTTGCAGATAAATACGAAAGCTTTACTCGGCTTGTTGCAAAGGTATACCCCAGTGAGAACATCCCATCTGGAACGGAGATGAGAGATCTTCTTGCATCCATGTAATGTGCATTTTCTTATTCTTCTAAAGCATCTGCTTAATTTTTTTTTCCTTTGTATATGTTATGATACCACATAAAAAGAATGTGTAAAAAGTAATAACGATGTAGACATTTTATATCATAAATACTAAATATTCATCTTGATTCCTGACTAATTATTAATCTATACAATTATTGTTCGAAAGATAAATCTTCTTTCTAAAAAAATTAAAATAAAAGAAGTTCTCCACTGTGATTTAAATCATTCTTCTTTCCCTTGTGGTTTGTCGATCATTCTTGAAAGAAGAAATAGAGAGGTCGAAATGATAAATATGGCTCCGGCGAAACAAACCAAATCCAAGGCAGTTGATACATTCACATACTTGAATTTATCTACTGTCCCAGCCTGTAACATCATCAACAATGCCCTCCCAAGCTTTGATTTGGCTTGGGATACCCATTGCCTCTCCATTCCTGATGTTAGAATCTGCACATACAAAATATTTATTGGATATTGTAGATTGCTGACAATAAATACTGGATTAATTAATTAATCACAATTCACAAACCTTTTGATGAAGATTGGATCTTGCAGTTGCAGATAGTATTGGATGTTGTAGATTGTTGTTGTGCTCCGTTTGCATTTTTCCCACTCTAACAAACATAGCGTACATGCTGAATCCAAAATTAAGCATTCCAGTCCCAAGAAGGTACATCTCTGTAGGAATGTAAATAATAGTAATAAGCATTGGAGATTAATTTGGAGTTTAAAAATTGTTAGAAGACAAATTGCTAGTGAATATGAATGTATGTACCCATTGCTTCAACTAAATATCGCATACTCTGTCCTCCATCAACTGTTTGATGTTGCAAAAATATTGCGAAAAAAGAGTCTAGAGTAAGGGAGCAGCCCTCAAGAAGGCACATAAAAGATCCTAACAAGGAACCAGCAACTGCTAGCAATGTGAAGAACCGGCAATTCAGCATACCCGTCTCAATGAAGATCTGCACTTGTGAGGCCAACTTGTTCGTTTTTGGAACATTGGACTTTAAAATTTCGAGGCTTATTTTAACTGCATCTGTACCGAGGAAGGACAATCCAAAGACACCTTCTCCAGCATCTCTGGCGATTTTCAACGTCTTTTTTGATGAGGAAACTAAGGAACTCTTTACAACTTCCTGCTTCTGACAATTAATTGCTGCTGGCGTCTTCACCTGATTCACCTGTGTCCTGGAAGAATTAGAAGGGTGGGGAAAGCGTAAGAGCGAGCCAGCAGCTGTGAAAGCCATGGAGAAAATAACGTTCTGTGGTATTTTCAGGTTACTTACAAGTTACAATATCATGGTGATCAAATTGGCGTTATCTTATTTATAGGCAAAACTCAAAAGAACAAACGCCAAAGTTGTTGAGAAATAAAAAAATTTGAATTTGACAGAAATGGTGGCGGACGGTGAAAATGGCAGACCATTTTTTTCCCGTGGGGTCACAGAAGGTGCTACCGTCACATGTTTGAACTTCAAACCGATGATTGAGCAACGGTGAATGGATCTCGAAAGGAATGATCGAGACTTAAGAATTTGGTAGCCGTTGAATTCAACGAACGGCTGTTACTCTGTGAGCATGTGAACTTGTGAAGCATCATGTGCGGTAAAACATGCGAAGTTGCTTCGATAGTTCCTTCATTGGTCGGGTCGGGTTGGGTTGTTTCCTTCATTGATAGTTAAAGACTAATATTTGGGCGGATAGGCCCGTTTCGTCTAGTTGGGATTTGGGACGTGGCCATCGTCCGTTTGGTTCACAATTTGAAATGGCAATGGTCGCAACCGTCGCGGCCACCGTCTGTCCTCCAATATCCAACAGTAATACTTTATTTCCCGTCAGACCTCGTTTCCGACGTATGCCGCAAGTCGTCCTCAATTTTTCCAACAAAATTCCTCTCCGATTTCCAACCCTCGCTTGTTCTTCTGCAGAGCCCAACCCATCCACGGTAACAATCTATTCTCCGCATCGTATTTATTGCATCCACCGACTATGCCCATCTATGGTAGTATTTTTTATCTTGCCGTCGTTGTAGGATGAAGAGAAAGAAGACACGGATAACAGCGCTAGTAGCAAAAGTGTTAACGTGCCTTTACCGCTACCCAACAAAGATATTAACAGGCGAATCGCTCTTGTTTCCACTCTCGGTGCCGTTGGACTGTTTGCATCGCCAAGATTGGATTTTGGTGTTTCCTTGAAAGACTTAGTTGCCGGTGCTATACCTTACGAAAAGGCTCTGACCAATGGGATGCCCACCGTTGTAGAGTTCTATGCGGATTGGTGTGAGGTCTGTCGAGAGTTGGTACCTGATGTGTATAAAGTCGAGCAGCAGTACAGGTGGGAAGGATTGAAAGTTGTGGAAGAGAGGGAATGGGTTACGCTATGAATTGAAATTTTTGTTTGTTTATTTATTTCAGGGATCGTGTGAATTTCGTTTTGCTGAACGTTGACAATACAAAATGGGAACAGGAGCTTGACGAGTTCGGTGTAGAAGGTATCCCTCATTTTGCGTTCCTGGACAAGAATGGAAATGAGGAGGGGAATGTCGTCGGCAAACTTCCAAAAAAATACCTTGCTGAAAACGTTGAATCTCTTGCCAATGGGGATCCATCTGTACCGCATTCCAGGGTTGTGGGACAGTATTCCAGTGCAGAAGCTAGAAAGATTCATCAGGTTGTCGATCCTAGAAGCCATGGTTGAATGAATTATGAATGAATCTAATCCCACATACAAAATTACTTATTTAATCAGAATTCGCCCAATTCACCTTACACACACATTAACGTATTACTATTTACTGTTAATATACATTTAGATCCATTGATCTCACTCATCTCACTTTAGTTCCTAACAAACTGTCGGAAGAAGGAGAGCTTTTTTGAGAACTGATACACTCCTTTTCGTCCATGGATTTTGTTATATTTAAAGGGCCGATTTTTCCTGGTATAGATCGGAATGAGGAATTGGTGGACAAGGCGATGGTGCCATCGGAATCTGGCCATCCACAAAGCCTTATTTGCTCCAGTTCGTCTGCCACTTCCATCATGGTTGGTCTCATGTCCCTGTGGAAAGCAAGGCATCTAAATGCAAGTTCAACCACCTTGTTGATAGAAGATAGAGTCCATGAATCCTTATTTGATTCCAGATATGGGTCTATTATCTCCTCCAGACATCCCTTCCCAATCTTTTCAATCGCAAGTGCTGCTAGATTCACCTCACTCTTCTGTCTGCTGAAGTCCACGGCCTTCATCGCCGTTATCATCTCCACAAGCACCACTCCAAAGCTGTAAACATCACTTTTGTCCGATAGCTGAAAGTTCTGATGATACTGTGGGTCGACGTATCCTGGTGTGCCTTGAGGCGCCGTCGACACATGTGAGAAGTCGGTGACTACCATTCTAGATAGGCCAAAATCCGCAACTTTGGATTCGAATTTGTAATTTAGAAGTATGTTGCTGGATTTGATGTCTCTGTGATATATGGGTGGATTAACCGAAGAATGGAGATGGGCAATGGCTTTTGCAGTATCAGCTGCGATATTTAAGCGAACAGTCCATGGAAGAACAAGCTTCTTGTCTCTTTGCAGATGCTGACTGAGCGTTCCATTTGGCATGTATTCGTAAACAAGTATCCGTTCTCCATTCTCAATGCAGCAACCAAGAAGCCGAACGAGATGTGGGTGGCTGACCGACGACACAACTTTGATCTCATTTATAACTTGTTCCATGCTGTCTGCATCGTTATTTCGAAGTTTCTTGATAGCCACCAATTGGTCGTTGTAGTTGTCGAGCTTCCCATAGTAGACCGTTCCATATGCGCCTATCCCAATCTGATTCTTGTCGGAGAATCCATCAGTTGCTCTCTCAATCTCTTTGTAGCTGTAGTGTGGAATGCTGGAGGAGGCTTCCGAAATCAGCTCTCTTGCCTTCTTTCTTCCTCTGGAAAATGCACTGCGTCTTTTTACCAGCCAAAATACAAATGTTAAACAACCCATCAAAAGAGCTCCGGCAACAACCCCTCCAATCAAAACGGCAATTCTGGATTTCAAGCTGCAGTTTCCAGATATGTAAGTGCAATGTGAACTATTTTTCTCACTGCAGCTATTACCGGCTTTGAATCCATCTCCGTTGTAACCTTGGTTGCAACTGCAAGTGACAACATCTTTTCTGTTCATCGATCTAATGCGGCACTGTGTGTTGTCTGAGCAAAGATCACATCCTCCTTCCACCCACCAGTTCAACTCGATAACTTGATAGTTGTTTTTGTATTGTGACGAGACAAACGACTTGCAATCGGCATCCGTGACATTTTCCTTTCGAAAAAAGTCATATCCAGGTCCCTCATCTAAACATAAAAGTTGTCCGTTTGCGCAACTTGCTGCTGGAGAATGTTGGAGGCAGCTGGAGCTGTACTTGGTAGTTTCCTCGCAGTCTGTGACAATAAGATTGTTTTGGGAGGTGATTGCGTAATTGTCACTGAACAAGGATGCTGCCTTTTCAATGGAACGGTTGCAGGAATGAGGAACATCGAGAATAATACAATCGGATGTGAAATTGTTGATCGCAAATTCACCTATTGATATAGTCGAGGTTGAATCGGAGCAGTTTAATTGTATCCGGCAACCCATCGAGAAGCCAAAGGGGTGAGGCACCGTTTTTTCCCCGCATGTCTGTTTACAGGAGGAGGAAGATGATGATGATGATGGGTGGGAGAAGTTGGAGAATAAGAGGAATAATAAAAATGAAAGCAGCCGAGTCATATCTCTAATCCTATAGAATGAAAAGATGAAGACGAACCAGGTCGGAGGGGAAAAAAGAGAGGAAAGAAAATAACTTATCAGATTGAACTTTGCTACCATGACTTTAATAATAGTGGAAGCACGACGACTTGTTTATTGTTTTTTCCGAACCACACCTTCCAAATCTGACTTTTTCTTTTCTTTATTTTATTGCTGTAGATTTTTACTACCTATTGGTGACTGAATTCTCAAAAACCTTACCGTGATTGTAGCTGTCGACAACACCTCATTCACACGAAATCTTCTTAGTTTAGTAGAAATTAAAACATGCACGTACACGTAAAGCGAAAAAGAAAGAACACAAAGTAAAAATATCAGGGACAGAAGGAATCGATCATCGTGGAAACCGCCGTATCCGACCATATCTTCAACTTTAGTGTTTGAATTTCACATAGCATCTGCATAATATTAGTATGAAGACGCTTCTCTTCCACAGTGCTACGAGAGGGAGTTGAGATGTCAAGTGTTCCCGCATTTCTCTCACGGAGTTTGATGGCTTCCTCCGTCCATATGTCTATGATTCCGGACATCGATGCTATATAGATCTTAAGTAAGCTACGTTGAATTCGAAGGACAAGGAATGGAGATATTATATATACACACAGAATCCATTTCAGTATGGGTTTTTGCATAAAACAAAGAGACTAGCTGGCTGGCAAGTGGTGGCAAACAGGAACAAAATTGAAACAGACGGCCGGTAATCAGTTTCCACAGTTCCACAGACTACAGCATACAGATTATGATCAACAATCGGATTCAGTCTGGTCTACTACTTCCCAACTTTGCCTTCCCAATGTGAATTCTAAGTTTGGATGGTTCAGATTCAACCATTGAAAAGATCTCCCCTCCATCGATCCATCATCCGCCTATCCAACAAGCAAATTTATAGTTTAAATCCATCATCAATCAATAATCAGCAATGATTCATTAATCCGTAATAATAACATATATACCTTGATGAGTTTGGACGTTTGATGATCAGTGATGCTCCATTGATTGCAGTCCAGTAACCTGCATGCACACTGACATAATAAATACACAGCATATAGATATATCGATCTATGTAATGTAACTTAACATGTTGATAAAAATAAAACCATATCTAGTTAATTTCTACCCAACTATTTATTTAATCACTACCAACCACCATTACATCATACGTAATTCCTGTATATGATATCTGTATGTTGTTCGATGCATTTAATACTGTGAAACCTGCTCGTCTCTCTAAACTCTGACCTCCATGAGTATTTTTTTTACATCCCTAAAACAAATCTAAATTGCAGTAACTAGACAGACAAAAGAGTGGTAGTTAGTAAACGTAGAATAGAATTCAAACCTAGAATTCTTGGTTGGTAGTGCAGGTGGAGTTAGTGGTCTCAGTGAAACAGATGTTTTCATCATCGTCATCTGCTCCTCCTCCTCCACTTGTCTTTGGCGAACCATTACTAGGGCAGCTGCGCTTTGGTTTAAATCCATGGTGTCGGTGTTTGTCTGTATAAGATTGTGCCCTGAAACCCAAATTTTTTTACCTGTAAATTTAATAATATTTGATGAAAATATATATGAGACGGTAGAATAATTGGATAAAGTAATACCAGATGGAGAAGAAGGTATTCTTTCGGTGCTCTTCATTGTTCTATACATCTGCAAATGACTCTTCACATGAGCCAGTGTGAGATCTGTCACGTTCATCAGCTCCAAAACCGCTTTAGGGGTTGCCCCTAAAATAAAAATAAAAAATAATTTTTTTTACAGATGTTTCCGATACAGTTTGCTAACTTGTAATATATATTCCGGCCGTTTAAACTTTAAATAAATCAAACTTACTGTCGTGTCCTCCAAGAAGCTCTACTGCATGGATAAAATGTGCACGGAGACTGTCCGTCCATTTCATCCTTGGACCCCTACCGCTCTTCTTCCTCTCCGATCTCGAATTCCTCTTGAAATCCCGACCGTAGATCTGTGGCTGATGATGCTGGCGGTTGTTGTAGTTGTAGTTGTAGTTGTGGTGATATAGATAATGCATAGGAGGATACTCTGCCACATTATCCAACCCAAGCCTCAAAGAGGGTTCCTCCTCTCTACGATGGAGGACGAACCCATCGCCTTCATTGCGACCCACTGCATCATATCCACTGCTCCCACTGCCGGAATCCGTCATGGAGCGAGCAAGTTTACGGCCTGGGTGGTTGGTTTGTTTGTTTGTATGTTATATGAGAAAAAAAGATTGAAGAAAAAGGATGGACAGTAGTAGTTAATAGGGGTGTTTGGAAGAAGAAAGGAGAGTCAGTCTCCCGTTATTTGATCATGAGTGGCTTATGATTCATTTTTCGGTGTGGGTGTGTGGGTGTGTGGGTTTAGTAGCTGTGCTACTGTTGAACACTTAGATTTTACAGACCCTCTGTTTGCGCTCCACAGGAATGTGCAGTGCAGTCTAGGGTTAAGCGACACTATAATATCTGTGGAGCTGTAGTAGAGACCAGAGAGACTGGGAATCTGGGATAGAAAGAGAAGGGGCTTTTCCTTCCTTCCATCCTTCCTAGCCTGTCTATTTCTCCATCCTTCCTTGTTACTATCTTGGAAGAAATGAAGAATTAAATAGAGTGGCAATAAAGGCTGATAAGATGGCGGAATAATACCCAGAGATCGAGACGGATGTGATAAATGGGGTTGGCAGTACCGTCAGTACGTCGCCGCTTGGCTTGACTTGGGAATTTGAATCCGATTCAATAACTTATATATCTAATCTATAGCTCGGCAGATAGATAAAATCATGTATTGAAAATTTTAAACTGATTAGATGAGAGAGCAGCAGGAGCAAGGCACATTAGCCAGCAGCCACCAGTCAAACACTTTCCATTAGACCTCTTCCCATGTCTCGAGATTCAACCTACAAACATCAAATTTCATTTCCGATAATGGTTGGAAGTTGGAAGTTGAAACTCCCTAATTTCAACCTTTCTATTCTGTCCCTATACTTCATATCACTTCTTTTACCTGCTCCAACTCCCTACTGCTCTATTCGACTATTCTTTATAGTGTTTGTTCGAACCTTTTCAACATCACAAGTCATGTCTTAAGTTATATTTCAAGAACCAATCCAATTACTCTAATACACTGGGCTGGACTAAACTCAACTGGACTGGACTGGACTAGACTGGACTGGACTGGACTGGACTGTGATGACTGAGTGTTGGGCTTTTAATCTAGTTTTATTCCTCCTGTTATTGTTTTTTTTTGAATCAATGGATTTCGTCGTACCCCTCTTTCTCCTTGCTGTTGCTGCTCTCTCGCTCTGCTCACTACTCACAGGAATCAAGAACAGAACTCGATCGCACCCACCTCAGCCAGATGGTGCTCTCCCATTCATCGGCCATATGCTCATTCTAAGAGACGGACGTCCGCTTGCACAGACCATGGCCTCGCTCGCCGACAAATACGGACCGGTCTTCATGCTCCGTATGGGTCAGAAACCCACTCTTATCATTTCTAATTCTGATGCGGCGCGTGAGTGTTTCACCACCAATGATGAAGTCTTCGCCACGCGACCTCTCAATCCTGTTGGGAAGCTCATGGGCTACGATTTCGGCATGATGGGTTTTGCCCCTTACGGTTCTTACTGGCGGGGGATCAGGAAACTCACGGCAATGGAGCTTTTGTCGAAATCCCGATTGGCTAATCTGAAACAAGTCCGCGCTGAGGAGATCGGTATGTGTATTCGACATCTCCATCGACACTTGGAGAATCGAAATGGTAAAGATCGTCAAATGCCCATTACTGTCGACATGAAGCAATGGATGGGAAACGTTACCTTCAATGTAGTGGTGAAGATCGTTGCCGGAAAACGCTACTTCGATGATGTCGCCGGTGGATTTTCGGAACAGGGTTGGGTTTTCAGGAAAGCCATAAGTCGATTCTTTAGATTGATGAAGACACCGGTATTATCTGACATGCTTCCATTTCTTAGATGGTTGAATCTGAAGGGACAAGAATCTGCTATGAAAGATGCGTTTCGCGATATAGACGACGTCGTTTCTCTTTGGCTTCAGGAACATCGTAGACATTCCGATGACGATTTGATGAACGTCATTCTCTCTATTATAAACGAAAGCGATGAATATTCCACGGTATCATCCATGCACAATCCCGACACAGTCGTGAAAGCCGTGTGTATGTCCCTTATTCTAGGAGCCACGGACACAACCACCAATTCTTTGACTTTAACCTTAGCATCAATCGTTAACCGTCCAAACGTATTGAAGAAAATCCAGGAGGAGCTCGACTTCCACGTCGGTCATCGTAGTTTTGTCGAAGAATCCGACATCGATAACCTCGTGTACTTACAAGCAGTGGTGAAAGAGACATTCAGACTACATCCCACATCGGAATTCCTGCAACCCCACGAGAGCATGAAAGATTGTCAAGTAGCCGGATATCACATCCCGGCGGGCACACGTCTTCTTGTCAATGTATGGAAGCTGCAACGTGATCCGACAGTGTGGGTGGATCCGTTGGAGTTCAGACCGGAGAGATTCTTAACTACCCACAAACACGTCCATGTTCGTGGACGCCAATTTGAACTCATTCCGTTTGGATCGGGAAGGAGATCGTGCCCTGGTATCAGCTTTGCACTCCATGTCATGCACCTCACTCTTTCTCGTCTTCTCCATGAATTTAGCATCAGCACCGTCACCGGACAACCGGTAGAAATGAGCCCTGGTTTGGGGTCAACTCTTGACCCCACGCCGTTGGAACTGCAACTCACTCCAAGATTATGAATTAGTTGTTACTTATTAGTAGTTTTAGTATGGTATGGTCCAGTCCGGTCTAACCCATTGGGCTTTTAAAATGAATTTCTCCAACATTTTCCACTCTGGATTTTGTTGGACTTCGAAACTCTAAAGTGTTCTTCCTTTGATATCTGGATCTCACGTCTTCTCCCTCCCCCCCCGTCGTCTGCCTGTTTAGAAAAAAGTCCAAAACACATGACGGTGTTCCACTTCTTCAACTGCGCGATCCTCACCTTCGGTCCTCACGCCGTTTACTATTCTGCTACTCCTCTGTCAGTTCTCTTCTCTTTTCGTTCCCGTTCGTCTTTTCAATTTCTTCTTTTCATTTTGTTTTCGAATCAAATGCTGCAGATCGGAGTATGACACGATTGGGACATCCGTAAAAGCCTTCATAGTCTACTTCGGAACTACTTTGTTCAAGGTAGATGAATTTTCATCGTTTCTTATACACTACTATTTCCTATTTAACAACTGATGGATCAATCCAAAAGTTTTCAATTTTGTAACAATTTTTTCTCAATGCATACTACGTTAACAAACAAACTCATTGTCGCTTCATCGTCTTATTTTCTTCTCTCTTTTTTGGCAAATCTGAAATATGCTTCTTTATTTCCCTTCATCAACAGCTTTTCTGCCTTGCAACTTTTCTCAACGTACCTGAAAATGATAGTGTTGATCTGTATCAGGTAATTATCCTTTGAAATAACCTGCGTGTGCAGTTGTGCCATAGCTCACCTCTAATTTTAAATGAGCACCTTAATCTTGCGAATTATGAGTACAGAAAACATTAATATATTTTCATTCTTTTGTTGTTTTGATTAGAAAAGAAAATTATATTGTCAGTCTAAATGTTACACTAATAGAGCTTCAAAAAAATGTTAAATTAATAGTTCTTTTTCCATCCAACCATTTATTTTCAGGAATTGCTCAAGGCTATAATTGGTTTCACAGATATTGCTGGAATATACTTTGTGTTGACACAATTGACTCACCGAAATATTTCACAAAATCACAAGTTCCAGGCTGTTGGACTGGGTAGGATACTTATTCTTATTTGGCATAATGTTTTATCACCACACGCTATCTTTTTTTTACTCCCACTACATCCGTAATTTCTATTTCTATATGCAATTATTTTTATTTTGCTTTCATATTAGTAATTTCCTTCTTTAAAAAAATTCATTCTCAGTTTCTCACACACTAATACAGATGCTATTTCCTAAGTCATTCAGAAAGAAGTGCTTTAGTCATTTAGTCACAGATTATCTGAGGGTGTTTAGACTGTCACAAAATTATTCATATGCACTTGTAGATACCAAATGAGGACATTTGTACATAAAACCAACTTGTTTACAATCTATTTTTACCATGTGGAAAGGAGAATGAAACTGTATTTCCCTATTTTTCTACTGTGAGTGAGTTATCTGTAATAAGTTAATAACTAACGGTTGTTACTGAAAAATATTGGCTAGAATGGCTGGAACACCCGGTCTGATATAATGGTATCTGCATTACCATTAAGAACTTGCAAACTCTAGAGATGGTTACTTACTTACTTACTTACTTACTTACCTGGTATCTCATATTCATATCTGGAAGAGGAATTGCAACAAGGCTTGGATCCAATTGCCACGTTTGGCAACAAGTATACTGCAAAATAATAAGAAAAGATGGTAAAATTCAAAAAGTGTTTTATGAGATCAACTGTTCCAATTAACAATTCACATGCCGATTATTTCTCTTTCCCAACACTCAATATTGAATCTATCAGAAAGCATAATCCTTCTATGAATTTCTGATTGAATATACTCGTGTCAATTAGTTCATGGCGCTCTGATATTTGTTTCTCTCTATTTATAGGATGGGCATTTGCAGATTCTGCTTTGCATAGACTATTACCTTTATGGGTAGGTGCTCGTGGACTAGAGTTTACGTGGGAACACATACTTCAGGGATTAGAAGCCAATGCAAATCTGGTTAGTAATTTTTTGGGTTTCGAACACTTTATGATAAAGAAGCTGGTGATTTCAAATTGGAGCACTTAGCCTCTATTTCACAAAAATTGAATAAATTCCTTTACATTTGAAGTAATTACTTTTGTTTTTCAAAATTTTCATTCGATTTGCCAAAAATAAATATTATGTTATTTAATTCTTTGAAATTAATACTATTTTCAACTCCCACTGAGATCTTATTCTGAGAGATGCTGGCTTGATTTTCTATACTTTCTATTCAGGTTCTTAATCTATCCCTTGCATCTTTGGGATCATTAATGTGGATTCGAAAAAACAAGCCTAGAACATTGATTCCAATTATCTATTTATGTGCTGGAATACTTGCCACAATGCCATCAATTACTAGGTTTGTTTGATATATACTCATACATGCTTGTTTTCCTATTTTTATATGTACTCATACCTTGGGAGTAAGACAATCCCTAGTCATGGATGAAAAGGATCAGTGAAATTATATGAAGAAGATTAGTTCATCTGTTTGGCATACAGAGAATTTGAATCATGCAAGTGTGCAAAACAATTTCCATGGAAAAGAAATCATTATAAACTAGAATGCGAAAAGAGTCGGTGAATTACAATTGCAAACTGCATTATATATCTACTTATATTTTAGCTTGCCTTAATTTACTCTTTTTACTTTTCAGATTAATTTGATATTTAAATTTTATTGTGTGGTTTGCAAGTTATCTTAGACGAGGATTAGGATGGCATCTAACCAAGGTTATAGGGTTTGAATTATGTTCGTCATTAACGATGGCATTCATCAGCTGGCAGTTATTCTCTGTTTGTCAAAAGCCAACAAACTAAGCCCGCTGTTCATGTTTTATCAGACTATTCTTCTCTACCGAAAGTTGCAATGCTCAATTTCTGTACTATGTAGTGTTTTTTTTTCATGTAGTTCTCTATCGACTCGAAAATCAATATTAGAAGCCATTGAGATGATATCAACATTTTTGTTAAATTTTGGATGATTATTTTTTATAAAATGGATGTCATTAATGCATCATTATTGTCATATTATTACAAAATAAGGTGTTTCAATAATAATGTTATATATTATATTTTCATTTATTTTTTACAAAGAAGTTCTGGTAATCTGGTTAAATGGTTAATTCAATTGAAAGTTATGTGAAAGTTGAGTTCGCATTACACATAATGAAAAATAATATTTAAAATTGAAATTTTTATGGCTCGGATTGATTTTAAGGAGAGGTTATCGAGCTTTGTCGAATAGGTTTGACACCCTGATTTTAAGCCTGAGAAAGTGAGAATTCATAATGATTGGATTTAAGTTTAAAAAAAATCATCATTAAGCATTTTATTTCATTAATTTGGTGCATTTAATTTAAGTATTCAACTAACTATTCATTAATGACTCATCACTCACTCACTCATGTGTCATGTAGTCATGTGATTCATTAAATACGCGCAATAGCACATGCTTTGGTCGTTTGCATAATTAATATGATATCATCATTAATTGTTGTGTTATCCAACGGCAGAGAAGAAGATAATTTGGTAAATTTCAATTAAATAACACTGTTAATTGTCGTTAAGTTTTATTAAATATAGTATTGATGGTTTAAAATCTTAAAATTGAGATTTGAGAGTACAATTGTGAATTTTGATGCCAATCGATCTTATGTTAAAACTGAAAATTGAAACCGGCAAAATCAATAAGACAGCAGATTTCCATTAATTATAAAATTTCTTCTTTACAAACAACAACCATATATGATACGGACAGATCCGTGATCAAAATCTACAATAATAAATTCAGTGGCAAAGATATTTCACAGTATTTCTGAACCTTCCATAATGGTTGACAATCGTTCATCTTCTAGAAAGCATGGGTCTAGAAACTTGGCCACAAAACTCCACATCCTAAATACATCCTCAAAATTTGTTAAAAAACTAAGTGAAGCTGTTACAACCTCTACCCGTAACATGGTGGTGTTCTTAATATCTTGTCGCCCATTCGAAACTGGCTTGTAAAAGGATGTGTCGCCATTCGACTGTTTTTGCTTTTCAACAATTCGTATGTGACTAAGGAAGCCAATGCCCAAAGATAGACCATTTTTCTCAGCAAGCTTCAGAACAATTTCCGGCCGAACCACAGATCCAACATGGTCTCTTATGTTGAATGCAACAGAAGCACCTCTCTCGTACTTTATCTTTGGACCGTAGATATATATAAGAGGAACCTTACCCCCCTCCTGATTTGGAAGCCGCAACTGCAACAAAGAGGTCACCAACCAATTTATGAGATAACGGAGTCTTAGAGTTGTTTTGTTCAGACCCATCAAGTTTACATGGTCGAGATGCCTGCAAACTATCTCTGGCTCTTTTCTCCAATCCTGAGTATCCACTTCTCCACCGCTTAAACCATCATCGTAATCGTTGCCATCATCGTCATCATCATCATCTCCATACATATTTATAGAAATCTCCTTTGCATCTGAACTGCAGTTTTGATCATTATTATTACATTCCGGCAAGCCAAAAGAAACTGACCGACCAATTCCTAAAGCACTCTCATTCTCTTCCAGACCAAAAAATCGCCCTCCAGTAAATCTGCTGTTACGTTCTCTCCTATCTAACAACCTAAATTCACCTTCCGTTTCCCTTCTGATAGCACTTTCTTTTGCTCCTCCAACAATAGTTTCAGAAATTGAATCGTTCCCAAAACCATTCTGATGACTGATTAGAGAATTTGAAGTGGTTGGATTGGTATAACCTTGATAAGGAGAAATAGATTCATTTTCCCCTAAGATTTCAGCTTCTTCCCGAATCTCCCTATCATATTTAAAATTCAAATTTCTCCGACTATTTCTTACTTCAGAGTTTTCCTCCTTGGTTCGATCTAGATCCTGTGACACTGATAAAACAGCAGCATCGAATGAAAGAATGTGATCACCGTAAACCGGGCTCTTGAGTACCTTTGATTGGATTTTGGGAGATGATATCTTATGGTTTTTTCTTCCAGTAAACCACGATGGTGGTAGCGGAGATGCCATTTTTGCTTTGTTCAATTTTCCACCATAATCAGATCCAAGAGGACTTTGACCCAAATCTATCCAGAGTGAGTTATCAGAAGAGTCGTCTTCACTGAAAACGGGACTTTTCATGACCTCCCCAACGGAAATACTCTCCATTTCCTCAAAAATAGTGCTTCCACCATCCCTATCAGAATTGTTATCTTGCTCCACCTCCGTCTCAAATACATTCCTGACTTGAGCAGAAGTGTATGCACCAGAGAAAGCAGGCATCTGTGATCCCAGATGAATTTTTGGTGGTGTGAGAGAATCTCCTCCATTTCCATTGGCAAATTGATCGTAATCCTCATTGTCATCGAAAGCATCCACAGAGTCACTCAGATACTGTGGGAAAACAGGAACAATTCTAACCATCCCAGATCCCGTACCACCATTCTGATTTTGCAATATGGACATAACAGATTTCTTAATAAGCAAGCATCCAAATCCAGTAGGGTCAGTCCCAAATACCCTGTAGAAAGAAGTAATAATGAAATCTGGCCGGAAAAGAGAGAGACCGAGTGAATCCATATCTTTAGGGCCTAAGGATCCGGCATCGAGCAAGACATGCCAATTATTTTGCTGCGCCAATGCCATCCATTGGTATGAATATTTAGCACCCGTAACTCTGGACTGAACAGGGAAAACAAAGAGTCCAACAGCAGAGTCTTTCTTTTTGCGTTTCTTCTTGTTTGATATCTGCTTCCTGAGTTCAGTGGAACAGAGTTTCAAAGTTGGCCAGCGAAACCAAGCATTGTAGATCTTAGCACCCTTGTCACGAGCACTCTGTGCCATCAAACTAACAGACTGACTCTCGTGATCGAACATCGTGAGCAACTTCTTATTTGTATGAAAAGGATAGGAATCGGCAAGCAATTTAAAAGCAGAACCCCTACTGACAGTAAACACCAATCCATATTCATTCTCTGGAATATTGAGATAATTCATAATTCTACCTTTGATATCATTCTCCACTGTACCTTTCTCTGCACCTCCATATAGAGCATGATTGCTAAGATTCGCAGTGATCTCACTGAGACTGAATGAAGCCGACTCCCAATATTGAAAGCTCTGGATGTAAGAAAACAGACCAAAGCCACAGTAGTCAAGGCAAACCTTTGCCGCAGCATCACATAGGTGTGCATACTCCTCTGAACGAAGATTGTCGATCTTTTCAGATGATTGATACTTGGGATACATGGTCATGAACTTTTCCAGAGCATCTTCCAATTCAGGAATGGAGGCTAGAGTGTCAAAAATGCGATCTGCCGCTAGAGATGTAGCTCGGAGAAAATCCCTCTGGGCATTGAGACGGGCCAGAGATCTTGAGCGACCAATGATACCATTCCCAAAAGTTTCTGAATCCACATCTTGGGATTTGAAGAGTGAACCATCTTCGGATGCTTCCTCGAGAGCTTCGCGGAGCTTGTTTTCCTGTAATTTCCGAAGAATTGAGGACTTGCGCTTGCTATCTTCTGGTAACTCCGAACCACCCTTCCGCCTATTTTTCTTGTCCAAAATGAGGGACGCACAGTGGGAAATGGGCTTCCACAGCGACAGATGCATGTGTGCAGACTTCTGAAGAAAACCCGCAACAATCCAGATGGAGTTTCAGATTCGCAGAAGAACAAACCCTAATGATACTCCGTCTGAGCAAGTGAGTACGCCTCTCTGTGTGTAAAAGGGTTTTCTTCTGGTGAGAGAAGAAGAAAAACAAAAAAAAAAACAAAAAGGTCGTTCAAACTCTAAAATCAAATATTCTCCATTGACAGAAAGAAAACAGATCACCTAGAAGAAATGAGAGAGAAAACATACGAGCATTGAAACCCAGAAAGACGCAGATAGGTGCTGGGAGGAGAGAGTTAAGAAGAAGAGTTGATGAACCCACCAAATAAAAGAGTCAAAGAAGAGGATGCCGGACCCAAATCTCCTCCGATAATAAAGACGACTAACCAGTCAGTCACCGTGCCTTTTCTTCTTTATTTTGATTCAAGAGATGCAAAAAAGAAGAGCTTTTACTAAAATCAAGGGTAAACCCAGACCTACTACAAGACGAACGAATTAGGGAAGGGAAGGGAAGAAGAAGAAGAAGAAGAAGAAAGGGAAGAAGAAGAAGAAGAAGAAAACCCAGATCCCTAAACTCGTTCGAATTTCACTCCTCCCACCGGAATCTCTCTCTCCGTCTCACAATGACTCACTCTGTAGAACAATTAAGGACAACCATGTTTGGCATCACAGATTCACAGTTGCCCATTAAATTTCTTAGTCAACCAAAAGTATGTATGCATTAACTACTCACTCACCTCCCCACTCCCATTAATGCTCTCACTTCCATGGCCAGAGCGCAAAATAACAAAACACCCTCCGGCTCGTCCACGCATTCCACGACTAATTCTTACAAAAGTAAAAAAAGAAATCATGAATTCATTACGAATTTACCATCACTTTACGTTTACTTTAAGATACCATCTACAAGAAGACTACAACTACTACCTGTCGTGTTACTATATTATTAACAAAGTAAGATAAAAAATAATCATGAACCTCCAACTGAGTTAATCAGATTTTGCAACAAACAATAAAGTAAATATTGCAATAACTAGTCCATAAAAATAAAAATTGACTTTTTTTTCTTAAAACAAAAATTTTAAGTCCACTAAAAAATACAAACAAAACAAAAATCTATTCCTAAATCCTGATACCATGTCAAATACTACCTACCTACCTTCCTTCCTTTCAACAAACACATGAGAATTGAGAACCCATTGAAAATTGAAATTCACAACTATTAACTAGACACTAAACTCTATCTAGAGTGTAAAATATCTGATTATAGTATTAACAGTATCTTAATTGAATTTATGATATTAAAATTGACATTAACAAAATTGACCACATAAGCAAGACTGCAAGAGCATACACCAATTTTAATGCACCGTATACCAAATTACCAATATGGCAATATACCATGTATCTAGCTCGAAATCACAAGATTTTGAAAGTAAATTCAAATTAGACAAATACAAAAGTCCACTGATACCAACTTAATACTAATAATCCTCCTTTGGCTTTGTGTTGTCCTAATAAAAGAAGAAAAGATATCCATCAAAATGATTTTTTTAATATTGTGTTGCTATAGTCGTGATAGTCGTGTTGACTTTGATCAGAATGTATTTTGTCTTGATAGTTGATTTGATATTTAAAATTCAACTCCATTATTAAACAAGAAGAAGAAAAAGAATCATTCATTGGAAACTTAACCTTTGTTTGCTTGCTGTTTGAATTTATTTCACGAGGAACATGCACATTACACAACAACATATGTCGATCGTTCTCAAACTACACAACGAGACAGTTTTAATTTTACGACTACATAAATAGCAAGTTTATCAACAATATATAAGAATAAGAGATTTAATAGCAACCGTAATTTAGTGGACGGGAGGACCCTCCAGTCTCCTCCACCTTGTAAAGTGACCGGCCATACAGTGAAATCCTTCATTAAAGACAATTGTCTATCGCATTCACAATTCACAATGAAAATTATTTATTTCGTATAAAGCAACTGGTTGGATCGTCAATTTCTATAACTTTTATAAATTATTCTTTATCATTTATTTTTTGAAAATAGTAAACAATCAAATGATTGATGACCCATTCATCAGCAGTTCAACACTATGTCACTGTCCATTCATTAGTTTCTAGTTTCTTCCAGCATGTCACTATCCATTCATTAGTTGATAAAAGAAGGAAAACTCAAGGAGACAACTTATTTGCATGCTTCCAAAATCTATAATCTATTATTCTTTTCTATTTCAGAATATAAATGTAGTTTCCAGATTCCAGATCATCTCTTAACTTTGAGTTTTCACAACTCAACACTCGATGAATCACATGACCAACCAAAATCACACATCAAAAGAGTGATGCTGGAAGAATCTTATTAGATCTACCAATATAATACAATAATTAATGAATGATGACCCCTCCATTAAAACTGTTAAATGAATTTTGTTTACCTACTCCAATTGGTCATTTGAGCAGTATGTCGTGTTGCCTGCTTTCTCCAGTTTAAAATAATCTGCTCCACTGTGTCCACTGCTCCACTGTCCGTCCACTGACACAAATAATTATTTCCGATGTAACACTCACCATTTCACAAATTAACAAAATTCAGATTTAAAATGAGAAAATACACTGGATTAAAATCAAATAGGAAACCTAACAAAACCATTATATATGGACACTTTACTTGAAAAGTGAATAAATTCTTAACTTAATTACCTGAAAAACATGTTCACCACAGTGAAGCAAAATATAAATAAAAATTCAGATGGGAGGGAGTGTTTTTAAATATGAACATACTTCTACATTTTTAAAATATTACAAGCAAAATGATGTTTAGCTTTATTATGATATATTCTTATTCTGTAAGACTATAGGTAGTTTTTTGAGAAGTCGAGAAATATAACACAAGTAATAAAGGATAGCTTTATCAGAATACATACCTACAAAGTTGAAATTCTAGAGTAAGTTACACAATATCTTGCTGAAAATGGCTAAAAGCCGATAGGATGGGGTGATCATTCCCCACCCCCGTGAAAGCACATTCCAAAATTAAATACTTAAAGCTTGTGACCTATGGATGGAGTCAGTGAGTAAATGTGTTTTCAAATTGTTGTACAATTAAGAAACAACTGACTAATTGATTAATGAAAGTCTATTCCGACTGCACAGCTACTATATAAATAACCGGTTTTGCATTGGAAAATTCAGGTACTGAGAAAGATAATAAAAACTGACATCATATATTATAGTGAGGGCACTTAAAAAACAAGCATAGCAGAACATGATTAGAATCTTAACCTTCCTATATTGACCTTCCTATTCGACAATAGAACATGATTAGAATCTTAACCTTCCTATTGGACAATAGAACATGATTAGAATCTTAATCTTCCTATTCGACAATAGAACATGATTAGAAACACAATAAATGTAAGACCATGTTATTCAAATATCTAGCCAAATACTATTGATGCTGAATGTGAACTACCACAGAATCTTTCAAGAAATAGGAGAAAATAAACAATTCTCAGTTCAAACTGAATCTACACTGGAAAATTCAACACTTACAATAGTATTTTTGAATGATTTAATCACTAACCAGATCTTTAAAAGATTAAAGAGTTGCAACTCGCCTCCTGAAAGATCAAGTAAATTGAGAGAACCTGGATTGGTTTGCTTGGCTTTTTTACAATAGATTGTCTTTGTAGACGTGGAACTTGCATCACCTGTCTGTTTCCCTATAGTTTGTTACTTGTTAGTATGCCCATCCACTACATTTTACCTTCTCCATGGACTTCATATAATCGGTAGGATGGGAATTATAAGGTATTGAAATTACTGAAGTTAAAAATAGTCTCACACTAGTACAACTTGCTAGTAGAAAGCAAAATCATAAACATTGCGTGAGGAATTGATAATTCGATGCGCTTTAAAAAAATTGATAATTTGATATATCTAACATGATGATGAACAATAGAAAACACAAAATCTAAATTAAAGGTGACTCTACTCATTTGATATTCTACTCATCTGATTTACATTGAGATGGTGATTTTTCATTCACGTCCAATGTCTTTGATGAGTTTCTGTACCATTGAAAAGCAAACCAAAGAGTTGTCCAAATTCCACCATTCGCAAAATGAGGAACAATAATACGACCAACGTATGGGTAGTGTGGGCCAGGTAATTTGAGCAGAAGAAAGAAAGTTAACATCAACAGAAGATGCCATGGATAGGCTTGTTCCTGTTAAAGAAAACGACACACTATGTAAGCATTCTTAATATGCAAATGTTGAATCAACAGACAATTTTTTTTACCTTGAAAGCAGATGTTATATCCATGACGGTACGGTAAAATGCAGTGGCAATGGCAATTCCAGCAAGAAATGGGACAGGTGTTTCCATTACCTTATTCTCGTAGAAACAGTAAATCAACTCTGAACGGGTTGAGAGCACCATAAATGGAATGAACAAGTATTTAGCAACCGAAACAGCAAGTTGAAGTTGGATTTTAAAGAATTGAACGAGAGTGGAATTCCAAGGAAAAATCTTTAGCGGTTCTGGCAATTTATCGAACAGGTTCCGTGCAGAATCCAGCCACCGATTCCCATGATCCCCCCAATTAGGGGCATTTATGTCGTTGGCACGCAGTCGTCGAAACCTGCTATTTGTATTACTCAAAATCAACCCATCATTCTTAGAATTTAGTAGTTTCGGGAGATGGTAGTTAGCTAGATGAATCGATGATGTCGTTCTCTGAAATCGATGAAAAAGGAAAACAAATAATCCAGTTACTATTCAGTTACAGAAATAAAAGGGAAGAGAGAAAAAAAAGGAATTACCTTTGGAAACAGATACGATGGAAGGAGCTTAGACGAAGGGGAAAAGGCGAAAGTCGTTGATCCGAAACAGTACGTGATAGACATTGTAAGTTTCCGTAAATTTTGATTTAGAAATTGGGGGAAGTTCACTATATTAGCCAACCTATTAGGATTTAGGGTTTATTTACCTTACCCTCTGTGTTTAATTAAAACAATGTATTACAAAAATACCACTGCCTAGTGCCCACTGGCCACTGGTGGTGGCAGACATCCATCGGATATTATTCAGACGGTGATCGCGTGCGTCCTATGTATTCTGGTCAATGACCACTGTTACGTCTGGTGGCGGAGACGGAGTTCTGCGAACGCGTGACTATGGACTCTGCCCTGTATGCAACCTGCATCATCCGCCAAACAGAGACAAAGATGCATGCTTTGGTTGGAGGGCTGGTTTCGTTTCTTGTGTTTTAATTACTTAAACCTCACTCGTCCGATCATGAAATTTGAACAAGGAAGAATAACAAGAATGGTAATATGACATGTTTGATTTTGTTCCCTGTTAATATCAAATTGAATTATTGGCAGTCCCCTGCAGACGATAAAAATCTGATATGACAATTCACACAACTCAAAACTCGCACCCAGCAAATGATCAGTGGAACAGTGCGTGGGTAATCTTTGTATCTTCTCAATTTGTCCTCTGTCTCTCACTCTGTTTGTGTAGATTTGATTTGTTTCCATCAAATATACAGTAAACAGTCACAGGTTCACACTCTACTACACATTCCTCTCTACCATCTACTCTGTGAGTCTACTTGCTTCCTGCTTCCTGCTTGTTGTGTATAAATAAAGAGGATGGTGGCTGGCTGGCTTCAAGAGCAATGCCGACTGCTCCTGTCATGCGCCGCCTGCCTCATCCTCCTTTGTCATCCACGACTCATCACCCACGATGCCCACGCTGCAACTCCCAGGATACTAAGTTCTGCTACTACAACAACTACAACCTCGCTCAACCTCGCCACTTTTGCAAAGCATGCCGTCGTTACTGGACTCTAGGTGGTTCTCTCCGGAACATTCCCATAGGTGGCACATCTCGCCGGAACACCGAAATAAAGTACTGTTGCACACCGAAACGTCGCCGTTCGGACAGACCCAACTCTTCTACTGAATCTCCGACCCAGATGGTATCAGGATACGATGTTCAGCCTGTCGCTGCGTCGTTGCCTCTTATAGAACACAAGTCGGACATGATGGGAACGTTCGAAGCTTTGCTGACAGAACCGTTATCTCTTGGAGATAAGTTGGGTTCTTCTGGTATTCGTGTTGGACGTGGGATTGAGGATATCGGTTTTTGTCTGAGTACAACCCCGTGCCCGTTGTTTGGAGAAGAGATGGACAGGATTGATGGTTACGGTGGTGGGTTCATTGAGACTTTACCACAAAATCCCACCGTAAGAGGAGGAGATGACTCTTGCTTTTCTTGGCCATACCAGACCATATCAACCATCACCGGGAGAAGAATGCAGTAGAATTTTCAATTTTATGATGTTATCTGCAGAATTATTTAATGATACTTTGGAATTTGGATTGATGATGTCACTCAACTGTTTGCGTGTGTGTTCTCTGTTTATATTTTTTTCCAAAATGTATCTTCCAAACACAACGCACCATATATTCAAAAACCTATTACTATGATTATTCAGCCAACTTCAATAACTAATCATTAATGTAAGTTGGTGAAGAAAAGATGAAAATACAACGAATGTTTTTCCATTTTAAATAATTATTTTATGGTTCATTTCAATTTTAATACCACTGCAATTCTACAAATCATCAAAGACACTTTTAAGTTTTAAAGCTGTTATTAAATATGATGATAGTTTAGTTGTAAAATATTCCAAACATGATGTAGGTTGGTAAAATTAACATACCAACCTACATTTACCAAAAAAATAAAAATGTTATTGTGTTTAAGTGCTGAGAAAGCATATTAAAGAAATAGCTAACATTATCCTATTTCAAAATTTGCATTAAAAAATAGATTATGAAATAAGACATGGATGGAGATCATGAAAAACCCAAAGATAGGGAGGGCATCTAAATCTATCTCTACAAATCTGCGAAGAAATTCGATGAAGCAACAGACGACTGCCCCCCGGCTGACCTTCTAACCCTGGAACCTACAAATATTTAAGACACCCAAAATAAGAGTTGATATTCTTTCTATCCATTTTCAGAGGTTCACACAATCACACCTAGAGAGACCATAACTAAAAACTATGAATTATTTGTATGCTAAGAACAATGAATGGTTAGTCGATCTGCACAAGAATTTTTAATATCTGTACAAAGGTACTGCCAAATTATCAATTGACATACCTTGGTTCACATTTTCGTCGATAGCCATTTCATCATCACTGTCAGCTGTTGTAATAGGGTCACTAGGGAAACTAGGTGTATTAGCCAACAGCTCTTGCATATTCCATAACTACAATGAATCAAAGGTTTATGTGGTCATTGACAAAAAACAGGAAAACAACTAAGCCACCTTTATTGTTTCAAAAAAAAAAATTTGACAACAATTAAAAGGTATATTATACATTACTCACTTTCAATATCGGGCTATGGGAAATGCTACCAAGAAACTCTCTGTCGTGCGAAAAGGCTATGAAAAGAAAATTACAAGTTTTAATATTTCAAGGATGCTATAAATTACTAGCTGGTAATCTATTATAAATCGTACCAATGCCTTCAATTGGATATTCTGAATGCTCAGCTAGGGGCTGTATAATCCTGTTTGGTAAAATGCCCACTAATCTGTACATGAAGAGGATAGATAGAGTGATAGTTGTTAATAATTATGATTTGCATAAAATTAAACTTCTTCAGGGATAAAAACAAAACCTTAGGATGCCATCTTCTGATCCAGAGATTAGAGTATTTTCATCAAACTAGAACAAAAAAATTCATGCGAAACGGTAAGAGTTTCAAGATGCAACTTTTATGGTGAGAATTTATAAAAAATAATCAATTTACCTTAAGCAAAGCATCAATTGACATTGGGATCCCTGTGAAACGGTCACTGACAAGCCATGTATTAAACAGGAGTCAAAAATAGAAATTTGAAGAAAGTGAATCGACTGCGTAGACTATTAATAAAAGCCCATTCTTCTACGTTTTATTAAAATAATTAACATTAAATTTTCAAACAGAACCTGCAGATAACATTATGAAAATCCGAAAAAACAGCATGTCATTTCATGCAAAAATGACAAAATATTTGTAACATTTTAAAATTAAGGCTGTTGGACATCATCACAATGATTACAATGTGCTGAATGTAGTACAATATTCCTATTAGAATAATACCTGCAGTCGTCAAATTGACCCCAAGAATACAACAACAAAACTCCACTCTGAGAACCACACACGACTTTCCGACCATTCTAAAACAGAATATAAGAAGTAGAGAAGGCATAAAATTACACATAAGGATATAATCAATGTAATAACAGTGATAGATTATTAAGCATAAAATATCACATCTTCAATTTTGAGGAAAGAGCAGAGCAACATAAAGTGTACGATATATCAAATTTAAATGTATAACTGAAAAGACCAAAGTTAAGAGAAGTAACATGGCAAAACTGATGGATTTTTACACTTAGTTTTTTTTTTTGCAAATGTTAGTGTCAGAACTTGAGAATACGTACAATGATGTTTATTAATAATTAATCATAACCCAACTGTCATTTGATCATACCGAATGGTCATTACCATGTTCCCTTATTCAGATTATCAAAAGTAACTTACCTAAACTAAGTAAATTTTAAACAATTTATTAAAATTATTGTGTCAGTGTGCAGTGATACAAAACTATCCATACATACAAAAATAAATTAACAAAAAACATGAAAATTTAGGAATAATATTTAGCTTCTGACCTTCATTACGATTACAGACAATAGTTCATCTTCAGAAAACTCGGATCGGTTTTCAACCTGAAATTATACATTAACATTTCAAATGAACCTAATAGAAAATAAATATATTTAAAAAAGCAACTAGAAAAAAAATAAACGATCATAATTTAAATAAATAACCCAGAAAGAAGAAGGAAGTAATTAAATAAATTCCAACCTTATTTTTACGAAGATTGCAAACAGATAGTGTGCCATCCCCACTGCCAACAGGAAAATAAAGAAATGTCAATTTGAGTTTATTTGACAAAAAAATGGTAAAACAAAATCATAGTTAAGAAAACATCTTAGTATATAAACTAGAAAGCCAAGGTGACAGGTAACACAAAAATAAAATAAATATACCTTGTCGCTATAAGTTGCAATTGATTAACAGATGTCATATCAGAGATCCAGTCTTCATGAGCCTCAAAAGTATTGCAGCAAGTTCGGCTTCGGATATCCCATACCTATATTGATTATTGACCTAAGTGAATAAATAATGACTTGCCATGAATATTCAAGCATGAATGTCAATAACTCTAAAATAACAATTTGAACTCCATTTATTAACAATTATTACAAAGAAGCAATTAATTGCAGATTTGCAGCATTGATCCCTTAATTCTCTTAATAGGTTTATTGAATGTACCTTAATACATCCCTCATCATCTCCTGATGCAACAGTTGTCTCCGATAATGAAATGACTCGATTAATTGCAGCTCTTTTATGATTGAAAAAAGATATAATTAATGAAGAAATGAAGAAAAAAATTTAAAGAGCAAAGGGAGTATACCCATGGGCGTCATTCAGACGAGCAATGGCAGTTCCAGTCTCCACGTCAGTGGCCAGAAGTGAGAGATCCGGAGAAGCCGTCAAAAGAACTAAAGACACGATCATAAAATATAATAAGTCCGTACATAAATTATTGCATGAATCATGATAATGTACAAAAACCAATCACCTTCTCCAGAATTAACGAATCGAACAGCTCTACAAGACTCGGTATGAGCAGCAATGTTCAGAATCCTAAGTGAACAGGTAAATAACCAAACAGATGCAATAAAATAATCAAAGTACGAATTGATAGCTTGTTTACTGAATGTGCTTAATTGAAAAGTACCTTTGGGATTGCCCATCTGCTACGTACCGGTACCTATATTCGAACAAGAATTCATCAAAGTTTATAATAATCAGAATCTTAATACAAATAGTAATAATGAGTAGAAGAAAATTGATATTTTTTATATAAAAAAAGAACATTACAGATGGAGATCACCGCTGATAAGAGCGGTAGCAAGAAGCGGAGAAGAAGGGTGGAAGTCAAGATCGAACGGAACTTTTCCCAAATTGATTTCCATTGATTGGTGGAGCTAAATATGTGAAGTTCAACCAGTGATTTTCATGTGCAGGATGCTGTTAAGAGAGACAGATAGAAGAACTCAACAATGGAGAAAGGCTAGGGTTTGCTCTTCTCTTCTACGAAACCCTAGCCGACAGTATAAAAAATTTGTACTAATTTAAAAACCTATAAAAATTTTGGCATGACCAATTCATAAAATATATTGTAAAAACTTATAAAAATTCAATACATTCATTCCATAATCAATATTCGATACATTAATTAATATTCAAATTGATTTAGGAATATTCAATACATTAACCCTAAAGTCTAAACCATTAAGAAAGATTCATCTATATATGATTCATCTATCTATATTTTTTTGATTTACATAATACTTATATTTTAGCTGTGTTTGAATGATAATAGGATTTTAAGAAACACTAGAATAGCTGGTACGATTCCATCCAGGATCCAGCATTGGAGAATTTGAAATTTTGGCATATCTGTAAGTTTTATTTTTTTTATACTCTCCATTTGTTTAACAACACATTTCACCAATATAAAATCATTAAATTCACATCCTTGGAATTTTTTTAGGGATTTGAGTTTCAACAATCTATCAGGAACAATACCGTCGTCAATTTTCAACATTCCCAAACTTGAATATATGTGAGAAGATGAAAAGAAAATCTCTTAATCTTTTTCAAAAACAGAACATTAACATGTGAGTTCTAACTTCATATGCAGACCGGAGAACCTAACTTCATATGAGGACTAATCAACTAACTAAATCAAACATCAATAAAATCCATCAGACCATCACCATCGTATCATATCCATCAGACCCAAATAATATGTAGAAACAACAAACAAGATCAACAATTCAACAAATAAATACCAGAGAAATGAGAGAATCCAGCAAGTAGCAACGGAGGGATAACTGGAGAAGAGATTTCCAGTAATGCAGCAACAACAGTGAAGAATCTAAGAAGAGATTCCCGGAGGCCGGAGAAGGTTAGGGATTTGGGGGAGAACGGGGGAGAAGAGGGAGAGTATATAATTGTGAAATTTATATATTAATCCTTAAAAAATATTAATAATTGTAAAAATTACATTTAACCCCCTATAAAAAAATTATTACATATATAGTCTCGATAATATTAATAATTGTGAAAAGGGGGAGGAAGAATATTGTAAAATTTATATATCAACCTTTAAAAAAATATTAATATATTGTGAAAATTATATTTAACTCTTTATAAAAAAATTAATTACACATATCTCTTTATTTTTTACCGTCTCCTGGCTGCGCCATTGAGTGTGATTAGGATTAAGATTAAAGCCTAAATGTTATAAAACAAGAACAAATGAGGAAGATGTGAACGATTGTATGATACTGTAAATCTGTAATCATAGAAGCGATCGAGCAGACACGAGTGGAAGAAGAAGAGTCGCTTGCTCTAGGGTTTGGGAAAGGGAATTTTCTTGTTTTCTTATATGAGCGAAAATAAGATAAAAAAGCGTTACATGGATTATCAATTTCTAGGTATTTATATTAAGAAAGTAAATGAATAATGAGATTTAGATTGACCCATTTGAATGAGCCAAATGAAATCGAAATTTTATAATGACTTCCATTAACTTTAATACATCCCTGATCAATCTAGAAAATGTACATTCCCAGTTTGGAGCTATGTTTTTCAAACTTTGTATAGCCGCAGACTTGGTGAGTATATCTACCAATTGATTATGAAATGATACATGATCGAGATATTGTAAATAAGCCAGTTTGCAAATGTTCTTTTACAAAATGACAATCAATTTAAATATGCTTAGTTTTTCAAGAAAAACAGAGTTTGAGGCAATGTGAATTACAATTTGATTGTCCCAGTGTAAATGAGTTTTGTTGACTGACTTTACCTGTATTAAGAAAATAATGGAATCACGTAATTTCACAAACCATAGTATTCAAAGTCAACATGGGATTTTGAAATGGTAATTTGTTTTTTAGATTTTTCACGAAACAATTGAATTCTCAAGTAAAATACAGTAACATGTTATGAATATTTCCTTGATGTTAAGCATCCAGTCCAGTTAACATGCATCAATTTTAATTTTGGCATCTCTTTTATAAAGCAACTTTTATGTATTTCAATATTTTAATCCCTATATTAAATTAAGATTGAGAGGGGTTTGCCAAAAATTGACTCACGTGATTAAAAGGAAAAGTCAATTAATTTCTTTATTTATCGCCCAGCGGTCCATAGACCGAACTAGTCGCCTTAAGGGCCCGGGCGCACGAATGGGTCAGGGGGAACGAATAGGCCGGCGAGCCCACGAGGCCCAAAAGCAAGCAGAGCACTATAAATATCTCCCCTGGTCCACTAGAGGAGGGGGTTGATAATTCTAAGAGTAAACACTTGTATTGAGTTGAGGTAATGAATTTGCACCGACGAGCCCACACACCAACAGTGGTGAACCTGACGTGAAACGAACACACCGGCCAGCGCGAAGGAGGAGGATACCAGCGAGGAGAGAGCTCGAGGGGCGGACACCGCGAGCCGGAAAGGACCCCCGACGCGAGTGGGAGGCACTGGGGTATCGGCCAGCATTGCACCACCGGCGAGACCGATACCCGGAGGAACGAAGAGCTCACGAAGAGTGCGACGCTCAGGAAAAAAGGTTACACATGGAAATGGAGGAGATAAGATACGAGTGAGAGTCGCCCAGGAGAAGCAGGCGGAGTGGGCCCTCATCCCCACCCAAGGAGAGAAGGTCGAGCAGGTCACGGCCCCCACGGGAGGACCCGGAGGTCCAGAAGTTGAACGGAAAGGTAGCGGCCCTGAGTAGGTTCCAGCCAAGAACGGCGGGTCGCCTACGCCCGTTTATTCAGCTCCTAAAAAAGCTCGGCCCCAGCGTAGCGTGGTCAGACGAGTGCCCCCGTACTCGAAATACGCGCGATGCCAGAATAAGAGCGACGAAAAAAAGGGGGGCCCGCCGAAAAGGCCAGTCGAAGGTTCCCAAGGTCAGAAGACCGAGCAGGAACGTTCAGACGGCCCAGACCGCCCCTCGAAGGGAAACGTGCAATAAGTAAGAACGCGAAAGCGATATATTGCGGGAAAAAAAAGAGTGAGGCCGACATGAGTCGTCGGGGAGCAGAGTGAAAGACGGTACCCGACACGAACGGCGGGGACGCATCGAGAAAGGAACCTAGCGGCCCCAGCGACCGAATGAAGCAAGTTAGACGAGCCGGGGGCGTTCAAAAGTGAGGCCCGAGAGGGCCGGTCGGTGCGTTGGGCGAAACCAAATAGTAGGCGGGGGCCCCCAGGACGGGGCAAAAAGAGGAACAGACGAGGGGCGTCCAAAAGTGAGGCCCGAGAGGGCCGGTCGGTGCGTCGGGCGAAACCAAATAGTAGGCGGGGCCCCCCGGGACGGGCAAAAAGAGGAACGGACGAGGGGCGTCGACGAAAGAGATGATTGACCCGGGCGATGAAGGGAGAGCGGAGAAACCATCATGAAGTCGAAAGGCGGACGAAGCTCGACGTCAACAGCGGACGCCGAATAGTGCAAAATTGCACCAACGCGCAAGGGCGAAATCAAAACGCCAATACAACAAAAGCGAAAAATGCAACGTTATACTAACAAAGCAAATGTTACAACGACCAAGAGTACGGTGAAGGCCAGGGAAAAAACAACAAGTTAACAAATGCGATAAAGAAAAAGCATAAAGGCAAAGAGCGTCAGGGCATCCCGGGCGCCGCCCGAAGGCGAGCCCATCAGCCGAAGAGGCACGGGAGTGGGCGCGGATCGCGCCGGGGTGGACTTAGCGGCCCGACTTCGGAGACCCCAACAGGAAAGGGCGCAGGTCAGTAGCCGGGAGCGGCGGCGGCCGCGCGACCGACGACGATGGCCAGTAGCCTCATCAGGAGCGGGCGCAGGAACCACGACTGGAGCAGGGGCGGCATGCGAGGACCGGCGAGAGCCCGATGTAACTACAAGAGCGGCGTCAGGGCGTCGCCGGCATACCGGCTCGCGAGGAGATCAGAGCGGCGATACTGAGAGATACGGCGGTGGACATCTATCAGCACAGTGTTGAGACGTTGAGCCTCCGCCACGATCACATGGTTGGGGACAACGGTGGGCGTCAACAGGCGCAAGGCCCACACGGTGTTTGAAGCTGCACCTCAAGGCCATACTCCTCTAGGAAGGAAACGAAGGGGAGCAGCTCGAAACTCGAGACGTCATTAAGACGAGTAAAGAGGGGAGGTTGAAAGCCAGATACGGACAGACGGCCCCCGGGGAAGAGGGGGGAGAGTACTGTTGGTGCATGACCGAACTAGTCGCCTTAAGGGCCCGGGCGCACGAATGGGCCAGGGGGAACGAATAGGCCGGCGATCCCACGAGGCCCAAAAGCAAGCAGAGCACTATAAATACCTCCCCTGGTCTATTAGGGGAGGGGGTTGATGATTCTAAGTGTAAACACTTGTATTGAGTTGAGGTAGTGAGTTTGCACCGACGAGCCCACACACCAACAGGTAATTTAGTTTTAGTCGTTACTGTTAAATTTAATTTTGTATTATAAGAACTAAGAACCTTTTTTTATTTAAACACAAATTAAGCACTTCGAAAGAAAAGAAAAATTACTCACCAATGTGGCAACGCGTGGAAACAACGCACTCACCATCATGCCAAGTGCCATCATCCACATCATTTCTATTTAAACCAGAAATTCGAGAAGGAAAATTCAGATCAGAGCTATCAAGTTATGTCGACAGATATGAGAGAAGCCATCGTCAACCAAACAAATTTCTCGATGCATATTGCCAACTATTTCGGTGCCGAACAGTCAACTGCCGGCGCCAATTTCGTCTTCTCTCCCCTCTCCATTCACATAGTACTCAGTCTCGTCGCCTCAGGATCAAAAGGGAAAACACTTCGTTGTTGTTGTCACCGCACTTCATCGCCGTTTGTGGAGCATCCTCCGGTCTCCAGCTTTCGCACCATTCTCTCTGGAACTCGTAGGAGAGGTGAACGCTTGCGAGTGAAAAAGATGAGGAGAAAAACCAGTGTGGGGGTAATATAGACGAACGGTTAGGTATATATAACCATTTTCGAGTGCACTATTTATCATGACATCCATTTACCCAACGTATAAATAAATGCATCATCCCTTTAATTAAACATTTTGCACAAATTTTATTTACTACTATGTAATCTCACCTCATTAGTTGATTAATTATCTATTAATCTTCGACAGGTTCGCTCACCATATTAACATTAAAATCTTGCATTAGTGTTATTACGAAAACGCTACAGGAAAAAACATCACTTTCAATATTTGCATGTAACCCTAAATTTTAAATAACTAATGTAGAAATTACGTCATTACCCCCTGCTAAAAGTCTGTCTACACGTCCTTTCAAATTCCCTTCCCCCGCTTTTTTTTTAAAATTTCTACTGTCAAACAAATCGCATATTTTATTTCCTATTGATGTCGATGTCAGACATTTTAGACTGATGTAACAGTGTTTTAAGTGATTGATTTCTTACCGACATCTTGTTATCGTATTTATGGCTAAAGTAAAAACGTTAAATCAACTACAGTAAAAACGTTTAATCATACCATTATAAAAAGTTGACATATCGTCAGCGTGCAATAAATTCTTATAATTTATGATTAGGGAGTATTAATTTTGTCTGACAATATTTAGAGAGTTGATATATCCCGTTTAAATATTGGGTTAAATATTTAATGACATTAATATTTTAAAATCACATTAATCAGATATTTACCTATTTCCAATAGACATTAACTTAATGAGAAGAGCACTATTAACCTAAAGCATTATTAACTTAAAGTACTAGTAATTTCTTTTTCCTTAACCTATTCAGAAGAGTTCAGCTTGTTTCCTCGAACCTCCTCCGTTCAGCTTCAAGCCTTCATAAGTCGTATTCGAATATTAAATCATGAATCATAATCAGATATTAAATCAAGGATCATATTAAATCTTACTGAAAATATAGCTTTGTACCTTTTCATCGTAATAGATCTACCCGAACATACAATAATCAGCATGGTGAAGATCTACAGCAAGATTTCCTGATTTTTCACGAAATTTAGGATCAGGTGATATATGGAAGAAAATGAAATCGTAGATTAAATTGAAAGAAACATTCATTAACCCATCAAAGGAATAAAGTCGTAAAATGAAAGAAATGGGAAAAGAAATTACCAAGTAATAGCTTACGTTGGGAGGCCCAAATCGGTAGCTGCGAACGTCGGTGCATGTAAATGAGATCGATCTGTGAGACAGTCAAACTTAGAAAGTGAACAAACTTACGATGGTGTAAGAAAACCTTGATGGCAAACTTAGAAAGCAAGAACTTGAAGCACTACTCCAGAGGACATAAACGCGTGAAGCACTACTCTTTTATTTAAATACAAATTAAGCATTTCGAAAGAAAAGAAAAATTACTCACCAACATGACAACGCGTGGAAACAACGCCATCATCCACTTCATTTCTATTTAAACCATAAATTCGAGAAGGAAAATTCAGATCAGAGCTATCAAGTTATGTCGACGGATATGAGAGAAGCCATCGTCAAACAAACGGATTTCTCGATGCATATTGCCAACTATTTCGGTGCCGAACAGTCAACTGCCGGCGCCAATTTCGTCTTCTCTCCCCTCTCCATTCACATAGTACTCAGCCTCATCGCTTCAGGATCAAAAGGGAAAACACTTGATCAGATTACTGCTTTCCTTCGGTCGCAATCCCCATCAATACAACATCTAGCTGACCTCGCTTCACAGATCATTGATGTCGTCCTTGTCGATGGATCTTCGTCGGCTGCTCCACGTCTCTCTTTCGCTAATGGTGTTTGGTTCGATCACTCTTTTCCAATAAATCCTTCCTTCAAACAGATTGCTGTTGGAAGTTATCGAGCCCAAACACAAGATGTCGACTTTCAGACTAAGGTCAGATCCCTTTCGATTAATTTGTTTTTTTTTGTTAAATAAATCCTATTGTAAGCTCGATTGCTTCTGGATTTTGGTGATTTAAAAAGGCTGTTCAAGTGATAAACGAGGTGAATTCATGGGTTGATAAAGAAACCGTCGGTCTTATCAAAGAACTTCTTCCGCCAGGATCTGTCGACCACAGTACACGCTTGCTCTTGGGCAATGCACTTTACTTCAAAGGAATCTGGGAAGAAAAGTTCAACGCTTCAGAAACCAAAGATCATGAATTCCACCTTCTTGATGGAAAATCAATTGCGGCGCCTTTCATGACTAGTCAGAAGAAGCAGTTTGTCGCGACTTACAATGGTTTCAAGACACTCAAACTTCCTTACTGCCAAGGAGACGATAGAAGGCAATTCTCGATGTACATATTTCTACCAGATGCCAAAGACGGAGTGTTCGATTTATCAAAGAGGTTAGCAGAACCAAGATTCATGGATCGTCACCTACCATTGGTCAAAGTTTTAATTGGAGAATTCAAGATCCCTAAATTCAAGTTTTCATTCGATATTGAAGCATCAAAAGTTCTTAAAGAAATGGGACTGGTATTGCCATTTGGAACAGAAGCAGACTTGACTGGTATGATGGATGATTTTTCCAACAAAATCCCACTTTGTGTGTCTGCTATCTTTCATAAATCATTTGTTGAGGTCAACGAAGAAGGAACTGAAGCTGCAGCTGCAACAGTCGCTTCAATAGTATTTAGAGGTGTGTCTGAACCTCCTTGCGATTTTGTAGCTGATCATCCCTTTGTTTTCTTAATTAGAGAAGAGCTTACTGGAGTTGTGATTTTTACTGGGCATGTCGTAAATCCCTTGCTAAATTAACTCGTTAAATGTTGTTTATCAAATATTTGGTGTTCCAAAAATATTCTCATATGAACCTGTGGCAGAGTCGTAGAGAGAAGAACTATACTATTGAAAATTATAACCACACATCCAGATTTAATTTGATTTTCTTAGTTATTTCTGGATGAGTTCTTACCCTGTTCTAGTATGCAATCTGGGTTTCGTCAACAAATTTGCTCGCACAACTATTTTTGATTTTGAAAGCAGTTAACTAACTACTTTATTTTGTGACATTCTGTAAATATAAACTTTATTTTTAATTTGCGTTCATATTTCACTATATATAACATGGGATTGTTGCAATTGCACCTCAACCCTCCCAAATCTCAATAACTTAGCATTTCCATGCTGAAGTGGCGGAAAGCTCTCTTTCTTGCCAGCTCAGTGTAATAGAGCCATCTCTTCTGGCCACGTGGAATCCTCCTACTGGTGCTCTCCTAGTCAGCCATTCTGCCTGTGACTCGGTGAACTCGCTAAAAGGAATTGATTTGAATCCGGCGCGTTCCAATATGTCTCTCCACGGCAAACCTTGAACTCCCCATGATCGGACTGCGGACCAAATTTTAGGCCGGAAAAGTGCTTTCTCTATCCGGCCGACCTGTTCCTCCCCAAATCCAACTACCGCAACCGCAGAATCCAACGATTCCAAAACTACGGAGTAGTAATCCAAACCGCCAACGAAACTCCTTCGGAAAGAACGGTCCGGTCCGGACTCCACACAGCATGGCTCGGTATCAACGAAAACTACTACTTTTGGCGCCACTCTTCTAACAAATCTTAGAAATCCCCCCACGGCGTCACCACCACTGCCTCCGCCCCCGCCAAGTAACCTCACTACAGCCGGAGTAAAACTCACTGCGACATTATCTCCGGCAGAGAGTCTTACTGCACCAAGAGCCGCAGGGCCCATTCCGCCAATTCTGACGAAGTCGATATCCAACCGGATTCCGACCCCCACGGCGAAGTCTCGGAGATTATCTGCCATCAGGCTTGATTCCAATGACTCTTCTACGACTATAACCGTCATGATGACAGAAGGTGGCTGGACAGGTACCATCACGCCTCTTTGAGCCCTTGACCTTGTAGCTATCTCGTGTAAGAATGATGACCACTGACCGCCAACGCCGATGTCGAAGTCGATGATGTGAATCGGACGTGAGAAACCATGATCTCCTCCGGCTACAATAGAGTCAAGGATGGACTGGTTTGCGGTGAAGGAGGAAAACTGAGGTAAAGGTGAGAGGTCAGAGAAGGACTTCAAGGCTGAGATCTTCCTTACGAGGTCGACTGTTGAGAGCGAAACGGAGAAAGGGTCGTCGACGAAGCTGTTGTTATTGTTGTTGAAGCCGTTTTCGTCTTCGTCGACAAGTGGGAGGAGAGAGTGGAGTGCTTCTTTGAAATAGAACGACGCACGTTGGAGAGGTGGACCAGACGGCGAATTTAGATGAGGAGTGAGTCGTGATAGGATAACACATGCGAGATTCCGGTCGTTAGCTTCGATGGCTTGAGCGGCCCTGATGAGTTGGTCGAGATGGGTCTGCTCGAAGATCGGGGATGGAAATGGAAATAGTGCTGGATGAGAGTGATTGTGCGACGGTGGTGGCGGAGGGAAGAGAGAGTCCATATCAAACGTGGCGGCGGAGGGAGATGAGAAATTCACCAGCGATGTGTCTTGATGCGTCGGTGTGGTGGAGTCGGAAGATGAGTCGAGAAGGAGAAAGGTTAGTGGATCCCAGTCGTCAAATGGATCAGTGGATATTGAGTTGCCGTTATTGACGTTGTGGTTGACGTCGGCGATAGGCGGCGCTGATGACGGACTTGAGTTGGTAGACTGATCAAGAAGTGACGTGTGTTCGTAGGTGTTTGTGGTTGAGTTCGATGAGTTTGTAGAGTTGATGGAAAAGCTTATCTTTGGAAGTGGAATTGGCGCTGTAAAGGTCGCCGTTGATGGCTTCATGAGAGAAAGCTGACGGACGGAGAATAATCGATTTGATCGACCCACCTCCTCCGACCAGCTAGTCCTCCTAGATCGGTAGCTCTGTGTATCTTTTTTTCTTTCTTGCTTTGGCCTGTGGAATTGAGGCCTGTGTGGATCGGGTTATAATATAAGGAGTCGGAGATATGGTGGAGAAGATGAGTCAAGAACAAGCTTTTATCTATCTATTTTCCATGATCATAAAAAAAAAACCATCTTTTTCTATCTTCCGAACGTCGGGCGCAGTGGAAAAGATGATGACTTAAACTTCTGTCTCAAGACTCCGTGCGGCTTTCTACTGTTTTCGTATATTCGTATTGTCGGGCTTGTGACAGTTGGGCCTCCACGGCCTTATGCTCGTGTATGTAAGTTCTGGTTTAACCTTGTACATGTATATTCTATGTAGCCATGTAAGAATAGATATCAATATCTTTCATTTTACCGTTGATAGTCTTTTTTATTTTTTATTTTTTTTTTTAACGTATTGCACAAAATATTAGCATATGTACAACGTAAAATAATGTATTGCAAAAGACACTAACACATATGTACGACGAAAATTCGATCTAATAAACAAGATTAATTTAACATATTTTAATCTCGACACACTTGATAATTAATCTATTTTTTAAAACACTTATTTTATTTAAAAGAAATAAACGACTTAAAAGCTGAATTAAATTATCTAAAAAATGTATCTTATTCGAAAATCTATTTACGTATAAAACTATGAAAATGATTTATTTATTTAGGGTTTATGAAAAGAATATGCTAAGTTGCTAACAAAGGATATTTTGTGTATAATTTTTAGTTTTATCTCTATGACTAGAAGTGAGAACGTGACGGGTTGTCTCGATAGTAACTAGGTTCGCAGCATATATTTTATCTCATTTTCGAAAATTTGCTCCGCTCTATTGCCTCAGTCATATTCCGAGACAGATCACAGGACAGGTCGCCCGTTCTATTTTCACCCGTATATATGACTCTGTTTATTTAAAAAAATAAAATTAGGTTGTCTATCTATCTGGTTAATTTGACCCCAGATTTTCATTACAACATGGTAAGGAGAATCAAGACAGCAAGTTTAAGAAGGCTTTTCTTTGGTAAGTGGCCAATGATAGCTACCTTTAACCTTTCCATTCTGTAGTAATGGAGATCGGAATCCTAGATACACTACTTTTGTGAAACACAAGACTTCGATCTAGTTGCATGTCTTGCTATACTTTACTTTACAACGTACAATCTCATTATGCATCATGTATTAACTTATATCATAGTCCCAACTTCCAACTTCCAACATATATTAGGTATTCATCTATATTCATATTTCAACACCTAATTTCAACATTCAGTATTTTTCTTAAGTTGGTTATTTAGTTAATGATGGAATCCAAAATAAATATGAAAGCAACATTGCAACTGAAATAAAACACAACAACTCTGTCACCAAACCTCATTAATATAATTATATAATTCTAGTTTAAAATTGCTTAGAAGGTTAAAAATTATCTTTGATAAGTAATTAATATAAGTAAATTAAAATTAAAATAAATACATCAAAACTCGAACTTACAACCATTTTATTAATAACTGTAAATATTTATTTAATTTTGGCAGTTTATTAATAGTAAGAATGCACGGGGATTAGTAGATGGTGAAGTGATGAAGTTTGAATTCATTTGTTAGGTTTGTTAGGTTTCATTTGACATTAAGATATGGAAAGACGCCATTTTAAATAGTGTAAATGTGTAATGGTGGCCCTTCGGTGTTATTTATTGAGAATAAAAGCTAGGTACTATAACAGTTGGCAACTTGGTATTATTACCGACCTTCCATAATGTATACAAAGAAGAAAGTAACAAAACGTCAACACTTTAATGCAAATGGAGATTAACTGAAGTAAGTATGGTAACTATTAAAAAAATTGAAGATTCAGGATTAGTTAAACACGTACGTTTAACTAATAATATATTATATAGTTCATCAGAAGGTTATCACTTTAATTTATGTCAAAACAAAACAAAAAAACAATATTAAGAAAATCATTCCCAAATCTCAATTCATTATTATTTGATTTTTTTGTTTGTTTGTTTGCTATACGAAATTGCGAATGGCAATAAAAATAAACTGTGTGTCGCAAATTCTCTGCTATGATTTTCATTATCTTTAATATTCCCTTGTTCATCTGTAAAGCTTTATAGCTGTATCACTGTATTCTTCTTCAATTCAAGTGAGAACTCTGGAAAAAAAAGATATTGTATAGATGGAGAAAGGATGAAGCTAGAAAGAAAGAAACAAGTTGAAAAAGGAAGAGAATATCCACCTGTTGTAAAGGACCAATGCAAACCGTAGCAGATTGAAAGATAGAACCCATATCACAGTGATGGCCAACATGTCTGTTTTTGTTAATTTTCATTCCAAAAAATAAATAACTACGCAGAACATTACCTGAAAAAATCAAAAGAAAGGAAAAAGTAGGAAACTGGAAATTTTAAGGATACAGACAATGCCTCGCTCCCACCAATCTCCACTATATGAACCAAAAGTCACCTCAAAAATCAATATCTTCTTTTGAATCCAATTCAGTTCTTTCATCACAAACGAGAGTTTTGAGCCAATTGAGAGGTGAATGGAAAGAAGAAGGCAGGTGCACAAACAAGGAACGTAAGATGGAAGAACATTTTAGGGGAATCTCATGGATTTATTAGTTCTGAGAAAATTTTAGTTTGGTAAGCTTAATAAATGATACAACAAAATACGATAGTACAAGATATAAATGAATAATCTTTTGAGATGACATCATTGAGATTACAATTAAATTAAAAAATTACACAATTGAGATTACAATCAGCACAGAAAATGTTATGTTAATAAGTAATAACGTACTCATCAAGTGAATTTAACAAATGACACCAATAGTACAAAAGAAATATAAGGCAAACTAGAGTATAATCTATCAATGGTCAACTAATTAATAAAAATATTACTGTGGAATCGGCGAGTTGTGAGTGAACTTAGTCACTGTGGAATCGGCGAGTGAGAGTGAATTTATTCACTGTGGAATCGGCGAGTGGGAGTGAACCTAGTCACTATAAATCGGCGAGTGGTTGGGCTGTTATTGATTGGTGATACTTGGACTGTGATTTATTGAATATTAACCCTACTAAGTGAGTTTATTTCTACGATTTACAAGTGAACGGGTTTTGGTGCTCTTCACTGTCTTCGACCAGAGCTATCCGATAAGCATTAGAGAGATGAGCGTTTTGCGATCTTTAGTGTTTATCTCTATCTAACCTCTATCATTCGTCAGTTATGGGGTGTCCCGCGTTTTGCGTGGGGTGCTTGGGTAACGGGGTGATAGCAGGAAGGATAGAGTGGAGTGACCAACCAAGATATAAGACGTTGCCCCTAAAAAATAGGTCGACGGAGAAATGAGCGTTAGCGATCTTCGCTCGGCTTTCTCTAGTTAATCGCCGTCATTCGTCAGTTCTGCGGGTGCTCCTCTATAAGGAGTGCTTGAGTAGCGGAGTGTCGGTAGAGAGGCTAGGGAGGGAGCAACACATCGGAAGCGTGACCTTACTATCGTTGGAACTTATCATCTCGGGCTATGATGAACGCAAGGGATCAAGCTTATACATGGGTGTCAATCGTTAAGCAAAGACCAATAAGGAATCTAAGCTTCATCCAACCTACACTCATCAACAACCAACCTCATGCGAGGATTGAAGAATCACAACTAGAAGAGGTTATGAAGAAATTTACAATTTTACTGAGGGTGTTAGGAGTAAATCCTTCGCTTGCCAAATTGAAGGACTTCGTTACAAAAAAGTGGGGACTGAATGCAATCAGAGATTACAAAGTAGTAGTACTGGAAGGGATCGGGTTTAAAGTTACGATTCAGAATGAAAGGGACTATGAGAGAGTCCTTAGGGAGGAATGGCTCTGGATGGAATCGGAGATTATGCTGGTACAAGAATGAAAACCATCGCTGGATTCCAGAATTGAGGCCCTATCGACGATCCCGATATGGGCCACTCTATCTGCGCTGAATGAGAAATTCTGGAATGCGGGAATCATCGCAAGAATTGCTAGCACACTAGGCACACCTCTAAATGGCAGATTTGCGATCAAAGATGATCAGACGATTATCCAGTTAGTGATGGTAGTGGATGTTGCCTTTAAATATCCCGACAATACGAAAATAATAATAGACGGGCAGAACGGTCAAGTGACGGAGGAAGTTGTAGTGAGGTATCCATCCGTTCCCCCTTCGTGTAAATGGTGTGAGGGATACGGTCATGCAACTGAAGCTTGTCTCCGAGCACCCTTGACTGTGGATGCTAACATTAATCAAGAACCCGGCTTCTCTAACCCACCTCCAAGTATCTCAACAGCGGGTGTTAACACTCGTAGAAGGAGAATTATTTTTAGCGAATCCTCTACAGTCCCTGAACAGGAAGGAAATTCAGAATCAGAAACACAGAGGACTACGAGGACACAAAAGAGAAGGGCAGCTCGAATAAGAAGATGGCAGAAGCAGCAGAGGAAGGAGAGAAGGATGAAATCAACTGAGGAGGTCGCAGTGCATATAGATGAAGTCAATGTCCCGATCATGAATACTCTGATGAACAAGAGGAGGGCTCAGATAGTTCAGTGGACTCGACATTAAGATTAAATCATATTGTGAGTCAAACTAGGGACATAGATTTGAACGTCAGTCCACAAGGTCTAATCCCACAAGATTTACTGGCTTGCTTTCCTCCATCAATAGCTGTAAATGTGGATGGGCTCCCAATTCCCACGATTATGACGATTGATAATCCAAATCCAAATCCAGGCCTTGTATGGAAGCATCAAATCACTCAATTCTTAATCTTACAGGCAGCGCAAGAGGCTCCTCGAGCCGGCGCTGCTGGTCATTAAACTCTCTTAATTCCCACCAGGGTTGTCTAAGAACCGAGATGGCTCTTTTTGTGTGGAATGTGAGGGGGTTCAATGGAAAGAAAAAGAAAAGGGAGGTTTTGTCACTAATGACTAAGAAAAGATTGGAAATTGTTGGAATCCTGGAGACACGAATCAGGAGAAGTAATCAAGGGAAAGCAGCTGAGTTTTTCAATGATACATGAGCTCATTTATCTAATTCTAATGCATGGGAACCCGATAAGGGTGATTCGATATGGATTTTCTGGAATCCAAGGATATGGACAGGAAGCCAGTTACTTATCACTAAGCAACTAATGCATTTCAAGTTCTCCAATAACGCTGGATTAACTTTATTCATATCGTTTGTCTACGGTCGAAATACGCCTGCGAAAAGAAAGTCGCTTTAATTTGGGAGGATCTAATTAAAATTTACCCGACAGTCCACCATGAAAAATGGATAATTTTAGAGGATTTTAATGAGGTTATTGTTGGATCGTGATCCGAGACTATAAGGGGGGATAATAGCCTTTTTTCGATTTATACAGGTTGATTGCGGAATTACCTGTAAACGCTTAATAAACAAATGGTTGAACAATAATGATATAAAGATATTATAACTTTGATTGATATAATAATGTAATTATTACTCTTCGAAGCTTACCACAGTATATGAATACTGAGTCAACTTGCTTGATAGTGTTTTACACACAACTATAGTATATGAATACTAAGTTATATTGTAAACACAAATTGTATTGTAGAGTAAATGACCAGATAACTGGATATATTTATAAGCAAGTAAATGACTAGATAACTGAATATATTGATAAGCAAGTAAATGACCAGATAACTGGATATATATGATAAGTAAATGTTTGAACAAATATAAGGATTTAAAGCAATGAATATAACCTCAGATAGTTGACCAGATAACTGGATGAGGGATCTGCGTAAAGTAGTCAACCTCTGTATTTGACCAGATAATTGGAAGAGGGATCCTTTTTAATTAAGTGTTGATTTAGTTGTTTTAGATAAAAGATAAAACTATAATTAACAGAGAACAACACAAGAGATTTATACTGGTTCACCCAAACAAGGGCTAGTCCAGTCCCGACCAACTGCCGGAATTCACTCGCCTAAAGGTTATGGCAAAACCTTAGAGTATCAAGGAAACTCTTAAGAACTTTTCTAAGCTTTAAGGCTACTTCGCTTAGGAACCAGTCTTTTACGGGTAGACTCACATCTTAGAGTATCAAGGGCACTCTTAAGAACCTCTAAATTTTACGGGTAAGTTACTACCTTAGAGTATCAAGGAACTCTTAAAAACCTCTGAAATCTTTAAAGGTAGACTCGACCTAAGAGTTTTCCCGAAAACTCTATAAAACTAAACTAGAGCTTTATGGTTGAACTCAAAAATCTTCTCTCACAGTTTGGTACTATTGAGAAAACCCTCTCAACCAAAGTGAACACACACAAGAGGTGATTAGAGGAGTGGAATATTAAAGCAAACAACACTTCTTACTTGTAAAGATGAACAAGAAGATTAGAAGAAGAAGTTGGAGAGTTTTTGAAACTTTGGAAAGCTAGGACACTTGAGCACTTGAAAGCTTGGAGGCAAAAACGTGTGGGCAAGTGTGGAGTGAAAAGCTCTTAAGTTTTCTTGTAATGTGGTGAGTGAAAATGAGGGGATTACCCTTCTATTTATAGCCTTGGCCACTCAATGTCCACCATTGGATCTTCAATGGATGACTCTTTGATTTCTCACAAAAATCCAAGCTTTGTCTTTGATCTTATCTTGAATTCTTGGATAGTGTGTTGGTCTTATCTCTTTGGATAGTGTGTTGTCCTTGAAGAATCTTATCTTTGAATAATTTAACCATGAATAGTGTTTTGTCCCCTTGGAATATTATACCTTAAATAAAGTGTCAAAAGATAATAATAATAATATTCAAGGTAAAGATGCAATTATTTCAAATAATAATATTCAAGGTGAAAATGCAATTATTCCAAATAATAATATTCAAGGTGAAAAATGCAATTCTCCCTATTTGACTTTTAACTTTGACTTAAACCCTTAACTCAAATGATTAATTAATTAACTGGAGTTAGGTTTAATATCGATTGACTTATTTAACCTCTATTGATTAATAGTGTGATTAGGGTTTAAATTGACATGATTAAAATACAATCCTATGTCGACAATTTTGATTCTACAGTTATCTGTGCCACCGAAAGAAGAGGACAAGGTGAATATTCCGACGTAGGGCCGGCTGAATTCCGATCGATGATAGAAAGTATTTACACTACTGAAATGCCTATAAAGGGAGGATTTTTTACTTGGAGCAATGCTGCAGTTGAAAGTAATAGATGTGAGAGCCGGATTGATAGAGTCCTAATAAATGAGAGTTGGAGATCCCTCTGGCCCAATTTAATCTGTAACCTTTACACTACGGGGTCTAGCGACCATCATGGTTTGGAGATTATCTTTCATTAAATTTCTAAAGCCAAGAGGCCCTTTCGTTTTGTCAACACATGGATGGGACAGGAAGGATATCTGGAGTTAGTCAAAAAATGTTGGGAATCAAATCTGCAGGGTACCGCTATGTTCACTTTCAACTCTAAACTGCGCTTAGTAAAATCTGCTACCAAGTTATGGCTACAGGGGCAGGCTTCAATGAAAAATCAAATCGAATCCATCAGAAAATCAATAGGGCAAAATGTATTGAACTTATCAGAAGACCCAGATAGCCACGAGTTACAACAAAAGCTGGTTGAAGAGAAATTAATACTTCGGGATCTGCTTGAAAGGGAGGAACTAGAGCATAGGCAATGTTCAAGAGTGAATTGGCTGAAGTTGGGTGACTCTAACACTAGATTTTTTAGCCAAAAAACCAAGGACCGGAGCCTGAGGAATTCTATGTTGTGTAACTTAGATAATCAAGGGAATCCATTAGTAACAAGGGATCAACTGGAGAAGGAAGGAGTTGCTTATTTTAAAGAATTGTTTCGTGAAAGACATTCTTTGAACAGTAGCACCGAAAACCCTCTGAGATGGTTCCCGAAACTTGTGGCAGAGGAGATGAATCTCTGGATGGCGCGGAGGCCAGTGGAGAAGGAGGTGTGGGAAGTGATCTCTAGCCTGTGTCCAGAAAAAGCCCCAGGACCCGATGGATTTACGGCGGGATTTTTCAAAAGATACTGAGGATTTATTAAGAGAGATGTGATGGCGCTTATAGAGGATTACTTCGACGGACGTGGTTCTTTAAAGCACATCAATCATACATTCATCACTATCATCTCTAAATTTTCAGAGGCCTCGCATATTCGAGATTTTAGACCCATCTCTGGGGTAAACACAATTTATAAGATCATATCTAAGTTATTGGCTAATAGGATTGGGATAGTAACTCCAGAGCTACTCTCAGGCAATCAAGCGGCTTTCATAAAGGGCAGAATCATTTCTGATAATGTCCTCCTAGCGGAGGAATTATTAAGAGGTTTCAATCAGAAGGCAACGACTAGACGAGTTTGTATAAGCCTTGATATTACTAAAGCATTTGATTCATTTAGCTGGGAAGCGATTCGTATCACTCTGGTCAGTATGGGATTCTCAGGGGCATTGATCAGACTAATCACTCAGTGTATCTCAACTGCGAACTTCTCCATCCTCATTGAGGGAGAGCCTTCGGCTCAATTTGGCAGTGGAAGAGGACTTCGGCAAGGAGATTCACTCTCACCGATCCTCTTCAACTTAGTTATGGAGAACCTTTCGCAGTCAATGCATCTTGTTGAAAAATGTGGAGAATTGGATACCTTTGGGGGGAGCGATCTCTCCAACGCACCTTATTTTTGCTGACGATGTGCTATGTTTTGCAAAGGCTACTACTAAATCTCTGAGGGCAATTAAAGCAGTGCTGGTTGATTTCACAAAAAATTCAGGACTGGAAATTAATTGTTCCAAGAGTTCGATGATATTCTCCATTTCATGTGATCAGATCAAGGATGATCTACTGCAGTTGATATGGTTCCAGGAAAGCATTTTACCGTTTAAATATCTAGGGGTGCCTCTAGTTGGGAGGGATGCCAAAGGTGCAGACTGTGCTCCGCTAATCGACAAATTAAATTCGTATCTCCAGAAATGGAAAAACAGAGCATTGTCATATGGAGGAAAAGTTCAACTTGTAAATTGGGTCTTAGTAGACAAGCTACAGTATTGGTTTCAATGTCTCAAAATTCCCATGACGGTTATCAAAAAAGCACGACAAATTATTTTTCGGTTTATATGGGGAGATTCTAAAGGTATGGCATGGAGCAGAATGATTATGGCTAAGGAGGACGGGGGCCTAGGACTGGCGGATCCGGTGTTACTCGCAAGAGTTGCTAGGGTCAAATGGGCTTATAGAATCTGGAATGGGAGCACTCCATGGGCGGTTTGGATGCGGGCACGCTATCTCAAAGGAAGAGATTTGGCGGAAATCCAACTCTATCCCAAAGATTTCCCGATATGGTCTAGCATTTTGAGAGTCAAAGAGGATATCAAATTATGCTACCCTGCAGAGCTGGATTGCACAATCAGCGGTAGTATAAAAACGAGCCTCATAAGAGCAAAATTATCACTGTCAGCCGTCTCTGATCCTCTGGCCGTAGGAGTGTGGATATGCCGTACCTCAAAGATGGCCTTCTGTCTATGAAGACTGAGATGGGGTAAGCTAAGAACATTCGATAAATTGAAGTCTTGGGGGATAGTGGTTCCAGAAAAGTGTGTCCTTTGTGATACAGTTGAGGAAACGACAGCCCATTTATTCTTCAATTGCGATTTCAACTGGTCTCTTTGGAACGAATTTACAAGGTTGACAGATTATGCACCATGGAAAATTATGGATATCACAGAGATAAAGCTAGGAAATATAAGGGTGGGTGATATCATGGAGGTGATATCCAAATGCAGGAAGTCAGCACCATGTTGGGGGCTACATTGGAATGCACTTGTAATATTTGTATGGCATCTCTGGAGGGAGAGGAATCTACGACACAATGAGGGGCTTTCTAGGCCGGTAAAAGTCGTTGCAAAAGATTTCATACGAGATTTGGTTATCATCTATGATCATCGCTTATTTAAAAAAGCGCACAGGTTAAGTTTGGAGGATACAGCTATCAGAAGGTGGGAGAAAGCCTCGCTATTGGTTACTGACCTACGAGCCGAGGATTAACAAGCTATACTTATTTTACACATCCTATCGTACTTTTAGTTGTTTAATTAATTGTCTATCTTTTTTTATCGTAGTTTGTAACCTTTTTATTTTTAATATAAATCGCCTTTGGAAAAGAAAAAAAATTACAGTTGAACAATCTTCATTCATGTTCTTCCCACAATCAATTCTTATGAAAAATAAATAGCAATCTCTACTATTTTCGTACACTATTCATAAAGGTAAAAAATCAACCACACTGATATAAAATTGACAAATAATAACATGATTTTGTTAAAGACAATGTACAGACAAACTCATGACATTGGGAACAATAAAAACATGTAAGACACATTCAGAAATTGAAATAGAATTTTTTCACCCCCGCTTAACCTTCTGTTGGCGAAATCAAGATATCATACTATGCTCGCTAGAAAGCATGATATCGAAGCTTGGTTGTCAGAAAATCCAAACATGCTGCATGTTACTTTAACATGGAATATTCCCCATAATTGCTTTGAAGAACCTTGATTTCAGATGGGGCAGATGGCTGACATAAAATTCAATGATTTAGGCCAAATTTGAGAAATAAATACAGAAAAAAAACAATCAAGGTAAATGTATATAGAATACAGCTAGTGCTCGGTAGTATATCTGAAAGAGTGTAAACTAGTAAGAAAGCTATACCAATTCAGTTATTATCAACAACATTAATTTTGATGTTAAAATATACAATATTACCAATTTCAATTCCAAATATTACCAATTTCAATTTAAAATTCAGTGTCAATTACTTGCAGGACTAATAGATTAGTACAGTATTCTAATTACCTTACAAGCTATCAAACATTTTATAATTGGACAGCTTAGACAAGATTTATAATTTATTTATTAGGAAGACAGTGACTCAAATTTGAAATAGGAGTGAAGACAGTATGATATCAAAAAGGAGCACTACAATAATAAACATGGACAAACAGAGGGAGAGTGGCAAAAAAGATAACACATAGATTACAAAAACGAGATATTGCTATATCATCAAAGAAAAAGACAGCCAGAATATGGCATAATACCATTCAGAAAAATAATAACTAAGGAACATTCACCTGTTATAAAATTCACTAGCAGAGCGTGAGCCATTGTAGAAGATAAACCAAAGCAAAACAATCATCAAAATATCTTTAAAAGTTAAATAGACCAAGATTTGAAACAAAAAAAATCAAATAAAAGCAAAAAAACAAGCAACAAGTACAAACAATTCTATTCTATTCTATAAGTTGCAATAATATAGGATAATTAAATAATGAAGTAAATAAAACATAGAACAAAAATGATACTTGAGTATTAAAGTCGATTTTGAAGTGGGTGAGCACAATGGTCCTCGAATTCTTTGAAACCTTAAGTCTATAATTAGCTGTACTAATTCCCTATTTGTGAAAAACTTATTACCAAGATAAACAGAAGAGGGACAAAAAACTAATCAACGGAATTTGTTTATATGTTTGACGAACGAAGAATCCCTCGATCATTTATATTTTTGATAGAGATAATTTACAGAAATCTACGAAACTAATGAAAAATGCATTCCTCATAAAAAAATCAACTTGAGATTCTTTTTAAAGCAGCTTGAGATTTATTCTCCTTCCTGATTGTGCTCATCGTTAAACACACTTAGGAAGAAATCAAAGGTTTAAATGCGAAAATGAAAAGCAATGAGAAAGTGCCTGCATTAGAATTTAAATAACTGTAGGTAATGCCTTCTGTCATGCATGTTTCAAGGAAATTCTCACCCGAGGAGTCAACAATGTTTAATACATGGATTGACCATTACAATATGAAAATATCCAAAATAATCGTGAGTTTTAACTTTTAGGTTCATATGGGGTAACCGGTAATGTCAGTTTGGATTTCACATTCTGCATCATTCAAAATTGGCCTTTTCGCTAATTTAGATTTGATCATTATAGGGCAAAAAATCAGCGCACTCAAACAAAAACATAAAGTGAGAAGAAAAAAATTCAGATCATTATAAGAAATGAGAGTGCAATAATTAAAGTACTAAACCCTGATAAAGTGTAAGAAAAAGAAAGGATACTGAAGAGATATCTCTCCCACCAATCGAGCATGTACAATCCCATGGTGACATTGTACAAATGGATTTTACGGTCAATCCAGCTCCTCCTCATTCCTCCTCTTGATTGAGTATCCCCTTGATTGAGTAAATAGAGAAGCTTAATTATAGCCTGAGGAGCATAGATTTAAATATCACATCAAGAAATCACAGTATTACAGAATTTTAAGAATAAATTGAATGAAAACATTCAAAACAAAGTACCATAATATCATTTGGAAGAACCAGGATTTACAGATGGGAGACAGGGAGAAGAAACAATAATATTGGTAAAAAGTAAAAACTATCCATGAGCTATATTAAAACTTTGGCTTAATCCCTTATTAAATTTTGGCAACAATAATGTCAAAAATAATAACTGACACTAAATTCCTCAGACCTTTTAAAAGTTAAAACAGACACTAAATTCATTTAAAACGGACATTAAATTCTCAACCTATTTTCTTAAGTTTATTCTACTACCATTAATCTTTTTCTGTATGGGCCACAAAAAATCTCAAAGTTAAAAATGAAAATTGAAAACACATAAAGTAGCTGCAAGCTTATCAATTAAACAACCGCAATCAGAATGTGCGGACTACCGAAATCTGAAACAAACCAATATCCAATGATATAAACGACAATCGTTAAAAGAAAATACTAAATAAAATCAATTATTCCTGTTAGATCTAAATTTATTCCAAAACTGTAAATTTAGATCTACATAGAAAAAGTCAACACACTGAAATAAAACAAAGTCAATCAACACCTTCCTCTTTCAATATGAAGACGAAAAAGTCACTCACTGACGATAGATGAGGAAGACTGAATGGATAGCAACAACTGGACAGTGATGTCGGGGGCGAAGATAACGGCTGAAATGCAAGCCGAGATCAGCGAATAGGTGAGATCGACGAGATAAGCGAAGAGCTGAAAATTTGGGGGCCGTCGAATGAGAAACATAGATTTATTTTATTTTAAAGAAAATTTATTATTTATTGGGTTTTTTTTGTACATAACCTTTTGACTTTTAGAGACTTTAAAAATATATCATTGGATTTATTACTGATTTCTTCTTCTTTTTTTGATGACTGATAGAACTTTGTATCTGTTCCTGATTTCGATTATTTTTCTTGAGACGCTCAATTTCCCGCTATAATACGTGGTTTTGGGTTAATGGATTATGCTACGTGTATTCCCAAACTTGAATATATGTGAGAAGATGAAAAGAAAATCTATCAATCTTTTTCAAAAACAGAACATTAACATGTGAGTTCTAACTTCATATGCAGACCCGAGAACCTAACTTCATATGAAGACTAATCAACTAACTAAATCAAACATCAATAAAATCCATCAGACCATCACCATCGTATCATATCCATCAGACCCAAATAATATGTAGAAACAACAAACAAGAACAACAATTCAACAAATAAATACCAGAGAAATGAGAGAATCCAGCAAGTAGCAACGGAGGGAGAACTGGAGAAGAGATTTCCAGCAAAGCAGCAACAACAGTGAAGAATCTAAGAAGAGATTCCCGGAGGCCGGAGGAGATTAGGGATTAGGGGGAGAACGGGGGGAGAAGATTTGTGAAACGTGAGGAGGTAGGGGGAGAAGGGAAATTTATATATTAACCCTTAAAAAATATTAATATACTGTGAAAATTACATTTAACCCTCTATAAAAAATTATTACATATAGGTCTTCGATTTTTTCAAACTTTTAGGAAGGCAAGGGCCTTTGGATACGCCCCTGACTCTCTAACAACTCAGGTCACACAACAAAATGATCAATTAATCCTCAGTTGGATTTTAATAGGGATCCAGTCATTTTACCTTAAGTAACATCTTGTCGAATATCGTGGAGCGTCTGGTTATGTCTCCGATTTTTTTTGATTTAGGTACTCAGACGAGGCAACTGCACCTGAGATTTCAGTCACAGACAATAAAGAAGAATGATCTTTCAATGGAAGATTTTATTACAAAAATATCAGTTTTTGAAAGATGCATTGGTGATCGTGGTGAAAGATGGAATCCGATATCATTCTTATCATATTAGGTGCCTTGGGTGATGAATAAGAATCTTTTGTAACATAAATCACCACAAGGCTCGATTCCGATATGTCTTTTGCATCGTTTTATGAATTACTTATGGATCGAGATATGCGTTAACAAAATAAGTTTCTCGAGCTCATCTTTGGTCAACATTGTTGTCAAGAAATCAGGAGGGGAGCACATTCCGTCGACTTCTAAATCCGACTTCTAAACTGCTATAGTAGACTAAACATATCAAAGTTACCGTCACATAACCGTGACCTATTTCCACATGGACCTAATTGCAATAACCAGACGTCGCAACACTCGACCTATGCTATTAACCGGAGCCAGACCCAACTCCCCTAAGGCCGCCGCTTCAAGTCAGCATATATCTACAGCCGCTTGTAGATTGATCCTAATTAGCTCGTGCAATAGTGCGATCACAAAAAAAGGACATGTTCCAATGAACAGTCCAGATTTATGGATAAAGCAATAAACGGCTAAGATTGAATATTCTATAATGGAATTTCAAAATAATACATGATGGAATCTGACAATCTGTCATCATTTAATATTTATTAGTTAACTTAAGGTAAATATTATGTTTGGAATTAATTAATTAATTATACAGGAAAATAATAGAAGAAAAAAAAGGATTTTTTTTTTTGTAAACTATTGCTTTCCAGCCCAGATATTAAATAAAATATGAGGAACATACCCTAATATGGAAGAAACTCTTCTTTCTTCATCTTCTAGTGTTGCAGGTTTATCAGCTTGTGGTAAGCGCCATTTTTGTTTTCGATGAGTCTACTGTGGTTTCCTTGCTCGATGATCTTCCCATCCTGCAGCACTGAAATCACGTCCGCGTTCTGTATAGTTGAGAGCCGATGAGCCACTACGATGGTCGTCCTTCGCTGCATGACACGGTCCAAAGCCTGTTGAACAACACTTTCAGACTCTGCATCGAGAGCGCTTGTTGCCTCGTCCAGTACTAAAATGGTTGGGTTCTTCACGATGGCACGGGCAATCGCCACACGCTGTTTCTGTCCACCGGAGAGCTGCACGCCTCGTTCTCCCACATTCGTTTCGTACCCGTTGGGTAGTGCGCTTATGAAGGAATGGGCGTTCGCTAGTTTTGCAGCCTCGATCACTTCGGCCTCCGTAGCTCCATCCTTACCGTAGACGATGTTCTCGTAGATTGTGGTGGCAAACAGCGCCGGCTCTTGCTGGACCAGACCGATGTGTTTCCGTAAAGATTTTTGTCGGAACTTCTTTATATCTCGTCCTGCAAGTTCATCGTCAGTCGATCCATCGATACAATATATACATATGCACTATCTATTAATGAATATAAACCACGACATACCGTCGATCAAAACTTTGCCGGAGATTGGATCGTAGAATCTTAGCAGCAATGATATGACCGTGCTCTTGCCGGAGCCGCTGGATCCGACAAGTGCCATGCTCTTCCCTGCTTTAACCTTCAGATTGAAGTCTTTGAATATGGTAATGTCAGGTCTTGACGGATAATGGAAATGGATTTCTTTTAGCTCCACCACTCCATCCACCTTGGGCACATCCTCGCCCACGTCGCTAGCAACCGTCGTGTTTCTATCCAGCACTTCGAAAACCGATGACGCCATTTGATTCCCCTTTACGATATCCGGAGCCAAAGCCAGCGTCTCTCCCATCGCCAATGCCGTGACGATCAATACCATGAAAGACTTCATCACCGATCTGAAACTAGCTTCCCCTCGCCCCATGAGAACCGACCCGTACCACAATGCGAGACCGTAGGATGAAAAGAGGAAGAATTGGGTCACACCGTAGAAGATACCAGATATCTGTCCGCGACGGAAAGAACGTCGGGACGGTTTTTCTAGTTCCCGTGAGTAGAGATCGATGATTTTGTCCTCGGAGCAGAAAGCGGCGACGGTTCGGATGTTGCTGACGGCCTCGGAAGCAAGCATGTTGGCTTTCAGGTAGATTTTGCTCAGGTTACCGCCGAAACCTTTCATGAAGAGCTTCTCGGTGATGTGGCCGCTTATGAGTAATGGGTAAGTTGCCAACACGACCAGAGTGATCCTCCAGTTTAACATAAAAGCAATAACAAAAGAACACACGATCATTCCCACATTCTGAATCAGAATCGTAGACCGGTCGACGGCGATGGTTCTTAAGAGTGTTGCATCTGTCTCCAACCTCGACGACAGAATAGAACTTGCATTGCTCATGTCATCGAACCACCCGATCTCATTCCGTAAAATCGCTCCGAACATCATCTCGCGCACACGTAGAGTGAGTCTTTCGCCCATGATGCCGAAGTTGAAATGAGCCAAGACGTGGAAGAACACGCTTGCAATAGCACCACCGCAGAAGAGAAAGGCGATCTTCTTCACCTCTCTCTGTGTTGTTTCCCAGTCCATATAGTACGACACCAGTGCCTGCGTCACTCCCAGAGCAAACAGTGGCATTTGGGCTCCGGAAACAAGAGCACCTATCGTCCCAAGGAACCCGTATATCCATTCCGGTCCAAGCATTGAGTAGAGTCTGCGCATGGAGACCGGTTTCATCTTTTGTTGTAACATCCCGTCGATGCCATCTTCAGGTATGTACCGACTCATCGAGTCTTTCTCTGACGCGCCGAAACTATTCGTTCGAACAGAGAGCTCTCGTGAAAACTTCCGGCTCATCGGACGACCCATGAGCGGCCCAGAATCGGAACCAAGTAATCGTCGATCGGAACCTGCTTCCTGCAGGTGAATCAAAGTGGAATAAGCACTCGATGGATTAGAAACGAGTTCATCGTGCGTTCCAGTTTCGATAATTTTTCCTTTCTCGACAACGGCGATCACATCGGCATTGCGGATTGTGGAAAGTCTGTGTGCAACGACAATGGTTGTCCGACCGACCATCACTCGGTCAAGTGCCTCCTGCACACTCTTCTCCGATTCGGAATCAAGTGCGCTTGTTGCTTCGTCAAGGAGGAGAATCGCTGGATTTTTAACAATCGCTCTCGCAATAGCAATCCTTTGCTTTTGCCCACCGGATAACTGAACACCCCTCTCTCCCACTTGCGTCTCGAACTGGTCCGGTAAATTATTAATAAAAGAGAGGGCGTCCGACAACTTTGTAGCGCGTTTAATTTCATCCATACCAGCGTCTTCTTTACCATAGAGTATGTTCTCTCTGATACTGGTGGCAAATAATGCGGGCTCCTGATTGACCAATCCGATCTGTTGCCTCAGCCATTTCAGCTCTAGTTCCCTGATGTCATGGCCATCTAGCGTTATGATCCCGCCGAGTGGCTCGTAGAACCGCTCGATCAACGAAATAACAGTGCTCTTCCCCGACCCACTTCCACCCACAAGAGCGGCAATCTTCCCTGCCTGTATATCCAGACGAAGGCCGTCGAAAATGAAAACATCTGGTCGAGAAGGGTAGCTGAATTTAACATCTCGGAACATGATATGGCCTTGGACGCTTGGAAGACTCCTTCCACTGCGTTTCTCATGACTGGACTTACGATCTGCAGCAACATCGATCAATCGGAATATCGAGTATGCCGCCGTCCTGGCTCTGACGAAGGTGACCAAATTCGGTGCTCCCTGGCCAAGCGCTCTGGACATCGATAAATAAATAAATGTAATGAAATGATTCGAATCGTTTAATATGAAACGACAGGTGTTTGATGAAATGCTTACAGTCCAGCGATGACAACGTTGAGCATGGTGGTGAAGGATTCGCCGCCGTTTGCTATTTCCTTGTGAACAACCACGCTGGTATACCAGACGAGCAACGCCCATGAGAAGAAAAGAGTGCAGTGGAGCGTACCAAGACCAAGTCCCTTAGCGAGTCCAGCTTTTCTGCCGTACTTGTACGTCTTCAACAATGCAGTTCGGTATGATTTCACCGCTTTCTCCTCCCCCACAAAAGCATGCACCGTCCTGATGTTTCCAAACACCTGCAGTATGAAAAATTATATTATGTATAATTCAACAAGCAAATTTATTTATTTATCAATTGAAACCTCTTCGGTGATGGCTCCGGCAGTGATGTATGATTTCCGAACCCGGCCAATGAGACCGATTGTAACATATGCGTAGACGCCACCGGCAATGGCGATGAGGGGTACAATGGAGAGCGTTACGAGGCTTATTTGCCATACACGGATGAATCCGATTGCGAATCCGGACACAAATCGACTTATGTAATGCAAAAAATTCCCCACCTGTAAAATAATTAACCCACCGTGAATTCCTGCCGAAGATCAGAGATGGTGGACGGTGCAATAAATAAAAGTTCCGCTCCACACCTACTACCACCCATCGCCAGTCGTTTACGTTCTTAGATGTTGATGGAATGAGTTTTAATGGTAATCAACAGAGATTAGATTAAATATAAGAACAGTAACATTAACGACGCCCAACAACTCATTACTGTGAATTTATGGCATGCATGAAAGAGATGGAAGATGGGTGGGTACCTTTTCAGAGATAGCATCTTGGACGACAAGTATGTCACTGGTGATGGCGGAAATCACTTCTCCGGTAGATCCTTCAGTGTCGAAAACGCTTATATCTTGATCCAACATCGCCTTAAGATATGCTAATCTTATCTTTGCCGCCTGTCTCTCTCCTGTGTGCATCCAACATGCAACCTCTGAAACAAAACAAAAAACCCTAATTCAGATTTTCGAATTTAAACATCACTTCTAAATGCCTAAATCTATATGCTAAAATCTTAACCTACCGGTCCAAGAGGAAAACAACATGGCGATACCCAGGTAGACAAAATCCAAAGAATACTGCAGATTAAAAGAATGAAAAAGGAAACAAACAAAAAAGATTATATAAATGATTGAATCAAAGATCTGACTGAGTGAGATCGATGGTCGGAAGTTCGGAACCGGTTTGGATTTAGGAATGACTTACCACTGCAACCCTGTGCGAGACAGAAGCGGGAAAGAGAGAAGCGATTCCTATGATATTGATGAGTTTTCCGAAGAAAACGAAGAAAATAGGAATAGATGCACCATGCACACAAGCTCCAATACTTCCCAAGAACATGAGAACATAGTCCCAGGAATCTGCATAGGAGAAGAGCTTAAGGAAAGGAACTTTGGCAGGAGATTCTTTCTTTTTCGACTTGTTCTTCTTCATCTTTTGTTCATCGTCCTCGTCTATTCTCAACTCTTTCATCTCCCTATCACACTTACCATTCCCAAACTCCCCTCTATCCTCCATTCTTTCTCCCTCCTCCTCCTCCTCAGTCGCTAAGACTGCTTTAATTAACTACAAAGTACATACAGCTCACAGCTGTGCTTTATATATAATTTATACTGGTCGAGATTTGACCCAATGGTTTTGAATGATACAACTACCATTACAACTCATTTGAAAATATAATGAAAATTACATAAAGCTTAGGTTACATTATACAATTTGTTAGATTTAAATCATTTAATCACTGTAATCTCCATGGGAAATTGATGTGGGACATGCATATATAATTACTCACATTTATCAACCACCACTTAGTTCGGTGAAGAGCGTGAGTTGGGTTCATATATAGTTAGTTAGACGACAGTTAATTTTACACTGATTAAATACTAAGTTAGTAATGTTAATTGATAACCAAAATTAAGTTTGAATTAAAAAAAATTCTAATCTTTTTATTTTCCATGTGTTATTTTTATACAACTTGATTAACATTATTAAAATGGTTGAAAGTTCAGTATTCGTATCTTTTAGTATTTTTTATTACTAAATGTACATCGATGATTAGAGGTGCAATTAATATAGGTAGTCAAGTAGAAAATTGCTAGATGGTTGAGGAGTTTACGGTTGGAAGAAAAAGACATCGAACTGTATTTTGAACTCTATCAGAGTTGTTAAGCTGAATTTAATTGCGTTTCTAATTAATTGATTATTTACAGTTGAATATATATACGAAACCGACGTATAATAACTGCTACGACAAGATGAGAATCATGAGATAAGATCATAAGATTGATGTCAAAGATGGGAGTATATTTAATTCCACCTGTATTCCTGCTGTAAAAGACAGATAGATGGATCATGTATGGATGAATGCCAGCTGAAGTACACTCCTAAATCTAAATGGATGAAATGGATCAGCTGAAATATTTATTGAAAATGGTGCATCATCAAGATTATGTTCAACTTATAATTACAAATATTTTAAATATCTTATTATAAAATCAGCACCGCCATAGCAGCACTGCTGGTCGTTTAATTGTCTGGTTTAATTTTATATCTGTCTCCGAGAGTTCTAACTAGAAACCAACACAAATGTTGTTGGGGTTTCCTTCTTTTGGTATAATGAGTTTTTCTTCTTTCATCTTCCATCGTATCTGTCTACTCTTTCTGGGTTTCTTTCGTTGTGAATTGTGATAATAATATCTAGCATTTAATTAATTGCATATTTGTAGAAATTTCTGTCGTTGGGTGACTTAAGTCAAGACTTTAGTTCGATTGACAATGATTTTTTTGAGTAGTCTTTAGTGGGGTTCTAATGAAGGTGGAATCCGATCAGTTCTCTACGAAGTTTTCAACAAGCATCATGTTGTAAACTTCGTAGGGAAATCAGTTCGAACTCTTCAGTTTCTCTGGTTCTGCTTTGTTGGGATTTTTCTCTGAAATTCAACCTGCCAAAACGAATGGAAGTAACCTTTTATTTATAAGACATTTTATGTGGGTAATCTGATCATTAAGGTCGTAACTTTCTAACTGCTCATATTTGGTTTCAAGTAGCCTTTCTGGGATCGTCTGTTTTAAAAGTTGACTTTGTCCAGTTCGACTTCTGAAAAGTCGATCTCTGGGAAAGTCGGTCTTCTCATAAGTCGATTTGAAACCTCTCACAACCTATATGTGTATCTCCATTCATCTCGAGCTATCTGAATCTTTAATTGTTGGTGTCGTGATCAAGTTCGGGATACTGCATCACCATATTCTTACGCCACATGATTAATGGATTATGAACATGACCCGAAGCCCAACTTAATTAGCTCAGGCTGAAAACCCAAGTTATTACGTACTTGTAAAAATGGGCCGAACTCATTGCATAAAAGGCCTAATAAGAAATCCATCACAGTTTTTTCTCACTTCTCCCGTCCTCTGTGTGATCAGTCACTCAGTCCCTCCTCCCCGGACCGCGGTCATACATGGCGACACTTGGGTCATTCTTTTCATCATCTCTCTCGACGACGGCGGTAAGAAAACGAATAGTTCTTTCTTTTAATCCTCGAAAGCACATCAACACTAGATTCACTTCTACCCATGAAAATTCAAAACACAATGCCTCTCTCTCGATCAATCAAGCTACATCTGCTAATAATTTCGGCTCCAGTGGACGCCCGGGAGGAGGGTATTCTATTTTTCGTGCCATTGATCCATATGGGAGTGACGCTTTTGCGAAAACCAATGATTGCGAAGACGACGGTGGTGCTAGTGTGTGGAATCTGATTGCTCGGGTAAGTGACACTCTATCAATGGCGTTTCCTCTATGGATTGCTTTGGCGTGTTTCGTTGGGCTATGGAAACCTACCACTTTTGTCTGGGCCAATAAAAAATGGCAGATGATTGGTCTCACACTCACTATGCTCGGTAAGAATTAACGCATCGATTTTATTTCAGTTTTGTTAATTGTTATTTTTGATTTGTGTTAGTGTTGATCTTGCAGGAATGGGAATGACATTGACTCTTAATGATCTGAAAGAGGCGTTGTTGATGCCCAAGGAGTTGCTCATTGGATTTATTCTCCAGTACACGGTTATCCATCTTGATTCATTATTTCATTCTACTGCGATTCCATCAGAATTTCGTCTTTATCAATTTCCATCAGAATTTCAAGTTAATTGGTAGTTTCATAAATATCAGGTGATGCCACTATCAGGATTTTGGGTGAGCAAATTTATGAAACTACCTTCGCATTATGCTGCTGGTTTAATCCTTGTCTCTTGCTGTCCCGGAGGTTTCATGTAGTTTCATACAATCATTCATTTTATCAAACAACAATCATTTAATTCATCAAACAAACCTCCATGTCAATTTACAGGCACTGCAAGTAACATCATCACATTTCTCTCTAGGTATCTCTTATTTAATCACTCCCATTTCTAATTAACTACACAACATTCGTAATCAATACAATTCACTAATTCTCGGTTTTTCTAAGGGGCAATGTTGCGCTTTCTGTCTTGATGACTGCAGCAAGCACAATCTCTGCAGTGGTAGAAGTTGATCTTATAACATTTTTTTTGGTCGATTTTATTTAATTAGTAGTAATCGTGACTTTTCGATTTCATTCAGGTCATGACCCCTCTCCTAACATCCAAACTTGCCGGACAATACGTAGCAGTAGATCCTGCAGGTCTCTTCACCTCCACGGTGCAGGTCGTGCTTGCCCCGGTGCTAGTCGGTGCACTGCTAAACCAATACTGCAATTCTCTGGTGCGATTGGTTTCTCCAGCAATGCCACTTGTGGCTGTGGGATCTGTAGCAATTCTGTGTGGCAGTGCCATTTCTCAGAATTCCACAGCCATCCTGTCTTCAGGGTTTCAAGTTGTGCTTGCTTCATGTTGGCTTCATGGTCTGGGTTTTTCCTTTGGTTACATTATTTCAAGATTGCTTGGGGTTGATGTGTCTTCTTCGCGAACTATTTCTGTTGAAGTTGGTATGCAGGTAATCAATCAATAACACCATCATCTATAACAATACCATTGTCAATGTTTAGATTTTGTTTGCCTAATATCATCACATTTTGATATATGTGCAGAATTCGGTGCTTGGTGTTGTTCTTGCTGGTAAGCACTTTGGAAATCCACTTACTGCCGTTCCTTGTGCTGTTTCCAGTGTATGCCATTCGATCTATGGCAGTATTCTTGCTGGTTTCTGGAGATCATTACCGCCGCCAAAATCTAAACTTGAGGATTGATCGAGATTTAAAGTAAATTCCTCTATAATTATGGTAACTATCAAATTAAGGCATTTGTATGATTGATTGTATTATATGATTGTATCCACCTATTTCGAATAAAGTTCATTTCCAAGAACATTGACTTTTTTATTATTAAATTGACTTTTTAAATGCACCCAACGAACACATTTTCACTTTTTTCAGTATTCCTGCCATCGGTGGCAAATGAGCAGTGATTGACTGCAGACTACTATTTTTTTTTTGTAGAAAATAATTATGGCGTTTCGTTAAATTGATACGGTGGAACAGTGGAAACATTCAATCGGGTCTAATCTCGTTCCCCTTCTCTCTCGTTTTCTCTTCTCCCCTCCATCTTCTGATGATTGGGGACTCTTCAATTGTTTCAAAGTAAGTGATTTCGTTTCATCCCCTTTACGATTCCATTCTTTTTCGGTATTGTTTGTTGTTTCTTTCGATATTTAACGGGTAATTCTGAAATTATAAAATCTGGGTAATGTTTTTCTTCGTTTTCTTTTTAAATTGGGATTCGATTATACGAAATTGTTAGATTCAGTTATTTTTAGATTCGTTATATTTTGGAATTTTATCATCTTCTTTGCTTAGATTGCACGAAACTTCTTCGTCGGATTTTTGGGATTCTTTCCGAAGGGGTTTTGATGTTGGGTTTCTTTCCTTGATAATCCAGGCACAACAATAAAAGTCAGTATGTTCTTGTAGAAGTGTAAATGGGAAGAGACATTCGGCTGCCTATTCTCAAAATATTCCTCTGTTAGTTTTTTTTTTATAATAATCTTTCCATGTTAGAAAAAGCTGCATATTCTCCCACAATTGTGTACCGCCGAATACTTCCGCATGATCTTAAAGCGGTAGAACAGCTTCATGCAGCTTTATTTCCGATAAGGTTTGTAGTATTTTCAGTATATAATAACCACTAAAACTTTCACAAGTCTCAATTTTCGTGACTTTATATTTCCAGGTATGAGTTGGAATTCTTTCTCAATGTTGTTAATTCCCATGGTATTATCTCTTGGGCTGCCGTTGATGGAGAAACTCAAGAACTAGTTGGATTTGTGACAACACGTATAATTCTCGCAAAGGAAAGTGAGGTATAATCCCATTAGCTTCTATTTTTTAATAGTAATTTTTTGAGTGATTAACTGTAAGATTAAATATAACTGCTTACAGGTAGTTTCTTTAGGTTTTAGCTACCAGCCTACCATACATTCATATCTGATTTCACCTTAGATATGCTAAATGCCACACTCACTAATCATTTCTCAGTACATTTTAAAAGAAAAAGGAAGATATTCTTGATTTGTATTGAGTGATTTACATATATTTCTGCAGTTTTTCATATTTATATCCCATCTCACCCTCTAATCTCTGAATGAAGTAATCTGGGAACATGTATTGATAAAATAAGGAATTCCGACTTTAGTTTTATTTATAAAAAATGTGCATTTGAATTGAAATCTAATATTGGAGTTTCAGATTGTTGATTTGCTCAAGAGTGAATCATCAAGAACAGAGCAAACACTGGTTTACATTCTGACCCTTGGTGTCTCTGAGCAGTACCGCAATCTTGGGATAGGTCTCTTCCTAATGACATCATACCATTCTTCTTAGCACTGACTTGCAATCTAACAACTTGTTCAATTGCAGCTTTTTCACTTGTTCAAGAAGTTATAAAATATGGGAGTGATATCAGCTCTTGTAGAGCTGTTTATTTGCATGTTATCGATTACAATGAACCGGCCATACAATTATATAAGAAGATGTCATTTAAGCTTGCAAGAAGACTTCAAATGTTCTATTACATAAGGGGATATCATTACGACTCATTCCTCTTTGTGTATTATGTAAACGGCGGCCAATCTCCTTGTTCTCCACTGTAAGTAAATATTTCATCTTTGTCTTCTTTGCGGCTGTATGATGTCCTTAATTCACAGTTCATGTTACAATTTAGTGGTTTACTATGATGTTCTTGTGCAGAGAACTAATCACTTCCTTTGCTGTTCATCTTAAGAATTTATTTACATCGTTAAGGGCGAAATTGCAAAGGAATGACACCAAGAAATTGGAGAGGTGGTTGAAGTGTAAAGAGAGGGATTCTTCTCTTACAAATTCACAGCAAAACAAGAGAATTCTTGGTGCTGAGAATTCTCTGTCTCAGTGTGTTTGATGTTTAAGAATGATGAATTCATCTGAATTTCTTCAAGAATGATAGAAACTGCTGATTTAGTTCAAACAACTGAATTTCGTGTGATGATTTTCATCTGACCACTGTATTCCTTCATTTTAAATTTTGATTGAAAGCAAGAGCAATATAAATGAAATTCTATTTTCTACTCACTTTTTCAACAGGTTATCACAAAATGTAATATATATAAAAAAACGTAAAAATTAGTATTACGAAGGACGGAAAATACATAATATTGATTGATGTCGTCAGATTGTAAGTTTGTCAGTTTGTTCTACTGCCATTGGTTCTGAAACACTAATGTTGTCTTCATTTTTTCGCTCCATCCGCAACTCATCGGCCAAATTTCTCTGTTCATCTTCAATGGTATTCTGCAACTCATCAACCTGCAGAAAACAGATGAAATGGGACGGTCAGGAAAAATACAAACGTTTCTAAAGTCTCTAATCTATTGATTCTTCATGAGAAAATGAAATAGAGGAGAAAACACACCACATGAAGCAGAAGAGCGAATTGCTTCTTCCTCAATTCCAAAGTTCTGATGGAAGCAATATTTTCAGCTTCCAGCGAAGCAATCTCCCTATGAAGTGTCGTTATACTTTTCTGAGTTGCAGATCTTGCAGGTTGCATAGCAATCAATCTCCTAATCGCCTCGCATTCCTCCTTGTGCTGCCTCTCAATCTTACTTTCCTCAAGTTGCTTCTTTAGATCCTCAATGTCTCTTTGAGCTTGCAAAATCTGGGCATTAATCTGCACCTGTCGCTCGTCAAGGCTCCCCTTTTCACGAAGATTAGCATCGACGACAGCCTTGCTTTTATGCAACGGAAGTTCAAAAGTGGCCAATTCTTGCAAAAAAGCCTTGTAATGCTTCTCACAGTCTTTGTTCATTTCCCCATCTTTTTCAACTTCCATTGCGAAAGAAATGAACTTCTTCTGGAGCTTCTTCAATGGAGGCTCGCCTCGCGTGGTGGTGACGCGAGTTAGAAGTCTATGCTTGATAATGGCGTCATCTTCGTAAGGTGCAAATGCGTAATTGGCAGTGGCCATAGTTTCACCTCTCCCTGTGGCCTTTCCTCGCTTCCCAAGCATCTAATCAAGAAAATTATGCGTTTCATTGTAAGATTTCGGAACCATAAGTGGAATGGAAGGAAACAAAAACATCGATCGATCCCATTCCATCCTCAGATCTCAATGTACATACTAGGGTTTACAAACGAACCCTAATTACAGTACGCTAGGATGAAAAAAACGAACGAACGAACGAATTAAGATAACTGTGTGATGCCATAATATGATAGTGCATCGGAACTCAGTAAAAACCAACCTTGTGGGTTCGACGATGAGCGCACGGAAGATACAACGACTAACAAAGGAAAGAAAGGAAAGCTTCTGTGAATCTGTGGTGAGGTTGCTTCGTTAATTTTTATATCGGGAGTCGAAAATAGGAGTCCGAACAAGACGAGATCCATACCCGAATTCAGTCCAAAAAAGCCTAGTAAAATCCGAGTCCAGTCCGATAAGGTAATTTTTTTTCTTTTAATTGCATATCCTTTAATTATTCCTTACTCCAAAAAAATCACTTTTTTGCCCTTTTGGTCTGTAAAATACAGAAATGGAGAATCACAGTCATTTTTAAGCTTGATAAGGGCTGAATATACTATTATATTTCTATCTTGGACCTGAACTGATAAGACAGATTATAGATATGATTACCCAAAAATGAAATCTATTTATAACATGGTTCATGGAGGAGAAGAAAAAAGGGAAAGCCAACTCTTATTTTTCAATGGCTTAAACAAAGACAGGTTTCGACCAGGAAGAAGACGACCGGAGAGACTCACCATGTCATGAAATAAAGAAGAACACAAGATCGGAAGAGCTCTCTTTCATCACCATCGTCGTTGTGATAGCGTAGATCAGAATGAAGGATATAGTCACTGCCGACGGTAACATTACCAGTATCATTCCGATAACCAATCGTGATTGCGTCACAGATAGCCTGGATGAATTAAATTATCTCGTCGGCATCATCATACAAAGCTTCGTCCTCTTAGCAATCTCGAATCTCTTCCATTTCGTCCTCCGCCGTCTCGGACAACCCTCCGCCATTTCTCAAATGCTTGCAGGTATTGTCTTGGGTAGATCGGGAATCGCAAGCATTCCTGTAGTTGGTCATGTTGTCTTCCCCAATGCCAATATGGATTATCTATCTAGCATCGCCGCACTTGGGAGGATGTTCTACATGTTTCTCGTCGGAATCGAAATCGACATGCCGTACCTTCTCCGTATTAAAAAGCGTGCGGCCATCGTTGCGGCTGGTGGAGTTGTATCAAGCCTTATAATCGGAGGTGCCTTCTCCCCACTTGTTTATTGGCTGACAAAAGCCTACGGCAACCGTTTCCTCTTCGCTGTAACGGTAATGCTCGTCTTCACCAACACCGCTTCTCCAACACTCATCCGTATGGTTTCGGAACTGAAGCTATCTACATCCGACTTCGGCCGCTTGGCCACAGCCGTAGCACTCGTCAACGACATTGCATGTTTGCTACTGGTAGCCTTTGTCACATCCGCGCCTTCCAACGAAACTTCCGTCGGCCAAGAGGTGGGCTTCGGGATCGGCACACTAGTCACCCTAATCGGATCTGTTTACCTGTCCCGTCTAGGAGTACGGTGGCTCAACCGTCGGAATAGACAGAGAAAGCACATCAAGAACACCGAGATTGTATACATCCTTCTCTTCGTCATCGGCGTGTCATCTCTCACCGAGATGATGGGATACAATAGTATGGTGTCTAGTTTCTTCCTCGGCCTCGCCTTTCCAAGGTATCATCGATAAGTTAGAGCCATGGTTAGATCGATAAGTTAATATGATGTGCGTCCATGATATTCTTCAGAGAAGGTAGCACATCGAGAACGATTATAAACAAGCTCACATATCCAGTTCAAAACGTTCTTCTCCCCGTCTATATCGGCTATGCCGGAGTACAGACCAGCTTCTATGTCATGAACAAAACCCGATTCATCATTGCGGCGTTTGCGGTCGTCGTACTAAGCACGGCTGCTAAAGTTGGCGGAACTGTCATTGCCACCATGTATCTCGGCATGCCTCTCCAGGACGGCATGCTGCTCGGATTCTTACTCAACGTCAAGGGACACATTGATCTCATCATCCTCGGATTGGCTAGGAAACGTCGCGTGAGTCGATCATGCATGTCATCTCTATTTATTATATTTATATATATACACGTTATATGTACATTTTATGTACGTAGATATGGGGTTCGGACGCATTCATGGTGTTGCTGGTGACGGTAGTGATGAGCACACTGACGGTGGGACCGGTGGCGGCTGCTGTGGCAAGAAGAGAAAGGAAGCAACTCAAATCCAGACCTCCTGGGCTCGAACATCAACCGCCGGAAACAGAGCTCAAATTTCTTGCATGTGTTCACAGTCCTCGTGATGCACCGGCTGTTCTCAATCTCATCGAGATATCTACTGGTGCTGATTGTGCACCGGTTTCTGTCTACATGGTTCACTTGGTCGAGCTCCAACAGAAGACTGGAGTCGCCATGCTTTATCATCAACAAGAAGACGTGGACGATGACGACGACGACAATTACGGCGGAAATCATGCCAAGAACATCAACGTGAGCGTCGATGCTTTCACTGTCGAGACCGGAATACGAGTTCGACAGTCGACAGTAGTGTCAACCTTCTCGGAAATGGATTACAAGATCTGTCGCAGAGCAAAAGACGTGACGGCATCCATCGTGCTAGTCCCGTTTCACAAATTCCAACGTTCCGACGGGATGATGGTGAGCGGAAGGGACAGGATACGCGGCGTGAACGTAAGTGTTTTAGAACACGTTCCTTGCACCATGGGCATCCTCGTGGATCGTGGGTTGAGTGGAATGACACAAATAACCTCTGTACAAGATGGATTTCGCGTGGCGGTACTTTTCTTCGGTGGGCCGGACGATCGGGAGGCGTTGACTTTTGGAGGTCAACTGGCTCTTCATCCCGGTGTAAGTTTGACGATTTTCAAATTCGTGGAAGAAGAAGAAAGAGGAAACGAAAATGGAGAAGGTGTCGTCAGACTTCAGACATCTACCTCCATTGAAGAAGTACTGATGGAGATTTCACAGAAAGAGGAAGAAGCATCTAAAGATGAAATCTTCGTCACAAATTTCTACAACAGGTAATTTTGAAGTTTAATATATTTTGACGATTTAACCTAACCCTAATTTTAAGAAAATCATTATAGATATGACTGATTTGATTTTTGACAGATATGTAGTGAACGGTCAAGTGTTATACGAGGAAATAACAGTCAGAGATGGTAAAGAAGTAGTAGAGGGCATCAGGACAATAGAATCAGGGTGCTACTCGCTGTTCTTAGTAGGAAGATGTGCACAATCGTCCTTGCTTACCTCCGGAATAGGGGAGTCGGAGTGCGAAGAACTCGGACCTATTGGGGATCTAATAGCATCTTCGTCTTTCGTAACGGAAACGTCGGTGCTTGTGCTCCAGCAACACCGTATTAAAATTGAGGACGGCAATAAAACTATTCCTACCACATAATGTTGAATACTAGATTTATATGTAGTGTTGGTTTAGAACTCTTCGGATTAATAGGTTTGATTTTGTTTTTAACCTCAAGCGTTTAATACTACGATATCAAACTATTGTATTCTTCGTTTCACCATCTCTTTAATTGTTTCTTTTCCGCCGGCGAACTGGTATGTCGGCGCTACGGCGATTGTTCTAAGTTCAAACACGATGCCATGTCACAATTCACAAAACGATAATTTATATAAATAGACCTTCGAAGTTGAACGTTTTACAAAAAGAAAGCTAACTTTTGAATTTTGTAGATTTTAGGATGCGTTTTGTAAATTACCTCAATTTCAACGAAAATCCAAATCAGATTCCATTGCTCCCCTTCCTCTCTTCCTTTCGTTCGTTCTTTTGTTTTTACTCTGTTCTTTCTTCTTCTTTTTCTCCTCTTCTGGTGGAAGAATTGGCAACCGGAGATGGAGGAGGAAAGGGTAGATGCTAATTTAATTACGAATAGACCAGTTTCATCGTCTCTGAGGATGGAAGTTGCGACGGCGTTGGGCGTCTTGGCAATGTTTGTAATAGGTATTTTGGGGGTTTACTTGTCATTACCGGATTCCGATTATAGCTTCCTCAAGCTTCCACGTAGCCTGGAGGACATTCAGCTCCTCAGGTTTCGTTTTTTGTTTCTTTTTTATCAGGTGTTCTTTTAAAAATTCAAAATAAATTTATCCGTCGTCGAGAATCAAGAGTCAAGATGTTTTTTTTATGAATGGATTCTTCGATTTTGATGGTTGGGGCGGTAATTTGTTGGAGAGTTTATATAATTTAGGAATTCTTGTTTGATTTCTATCAGACATCATTTGGTGATTTCGTATTGGGGACATTTTTTGATTTTAGAGGAAACGTGCAAATTAGATTTCAGATAGAGTATCAGCAGGAAGCATTTTCTTATTATCAATGCATGTTAATGCCTTGAAAATTTCCAGTTCCCCTGTAATTGTAGGGACCATATCGAATTGTATGCAAGCGACTACACTACACAGGTTTTGGTTGGCTACTGTATAGTCTACATTTTTATGCAGACTTTCATGATCCCTGGGACAATTTTCATGTCCTTACTTGCTGGTGCACTTTATGGAGTTGTAAAAGGTGTTGCTCTAGTTGTCTTTGCTGCAACTTCTGGGGCATCGTCGTGCTTTTTTTTGTCGAAAATGATTGGGAGGCCATTGGTTTCTTCATTGTGGCCAGAGAAGCTAAGCTTCTTCCAAGAAAAGGTAAATGCTATCCTACCTACATCCATGTTTTTTTCAAGTTATGTTGGTTGGAAATACTTTACTTTCCTTTTGTTGATTGTTTGAACAATTCAACTAGCTAGATTGTTGGAATTCTTATTGTTCTATGCAGATAGCGAGTCGAAGAGACAACCTACTTAACTACATGCTCTTCCTCAGAGTCACTCCAACATTACCAAACACATTCATTAATTTAGCGTCACCAATAGTCAATGTACCATATCGTACGTTCTTTCTAGCGACTTCAATTGGACTCATCCCAGCCTCCTATGTCACTGTCAAGGTAATCCCATCTACCCACCTCATGCTCAAGTTCAAATAACCAACCATATTGTCTTGTTGTTTGTTTGTAGTGAATTCTATCTTTTTTGTTCTTACCCACTAACCAGGCAGGCATTGCTCTTGGTGAGTTGAGATCCATAGAGGATCTTTACGATTTCCAGTCCATTGCAGTACTGTTCTTCATTGGCGTTGTCTCCATAACTCCTACCTTGATATGCAAGAAACAGTGAATGAAGAGTAGGCTGATCAAAATTGCCAGTTATTCCAGTTGGGAAAAAACATCAGTTTGTGTGTATATACATTATTAACATCTTTTTATTGCCCTTCTTCTTTCTTGACACACATTGAATGCCATAACTATACCTCTGTACTTTATTTTCATGGTATTATAACATCTAACTCTTGATTTCGAGATGGGCAACGCCAATATGTATTCAGTTAGTTCTTGAGAATGAAAAGCCCTTTGTATGTAAATCTTTGTGTGTAATTTCATTCTTCTTTGAATCTTTCCATACTACTATAAACTAACTGTCCAACCAATACTTAAACCCAAAAAACCAAAGCCCAAAGGGTTTTATTTATGGCTTATCAAGAATGTTTGCTTGTTCAGAACAAAAACAGTTTTGAATTTTAACAAGAAAAGTTTTATATTGAAATAGCACAACTGTAATGTGTATAGCTGTATAGAAAAAAAATCATTGACGCTTCTTGGACTTCATTCGGGAGCGTGAAGGAGCAGAATCCATGGCTGATGTTCTTATCATAAAGAGAACGGTTTCTAGAAGCATGCCAAATACCATTCCGAAAATGCCTCCAGCAGTATTCTGCAAAATGAATGATTCGTGATTTCATTTTCATTTGATTTTTAAATACCGAAAAAGTAAATCCAGAATAGTTACCATTACAACACTGTGATTGAATAAGGCTCTGAATGCAGCATAACCACACAGGAATCCGGTAACCATTATCAAGATCACATGTAAACCTAGAATGAGCAAAAGGGAAAAACAATTTAAGTTTGATTGAATATAAATTCCAATGATAAATGGAACACAGTAAAAAAATACAAAGAACCCTCACCGAAACCAATTTGGTCTTTGTAGGAAGAGAAAGGTTCCGTTGTTTTTTCCTTGGGAACCACATCTTTGACAAGCTCTCTGTAAGCCTTCCTATCTGCTAAATCTTGCAGTTTGCTCAATCTTGCCTTCAGTTCCTCGCTCTGATTCAAGATCCCCCAAATTAATTTCAATAATAAACACACGAAAAAGGAAAAACACGATTTTAAATCCAAAACGCAAACGCACCTTTTCTCTGGGTTTAGGACTGGAGAAAACGAAAGTTGTACCGTAGAATAGTTCGGAAAGGGTGGGTCTTTTAGATGACGGGCACAGAGACCAGATTTTTCTGAGATCTCGATATCGAACAGACTTTTGTGACACTATCTCTGATGCGAGACGTCGAATTTCTTCTGTAAAATCTGATGACGAGAAATCTCCTGCGACGCTTCGGATGAATGACCGAATTCGATCTCCGTTTTCCACGATGAGTCCATCACCGGAAGAAGAAGATCGTTCACCGCCGGCCATATCGTGTCCTGCAATTAAAAAATGAAAAAAATCTAACTTTTAACTATTTTAGATAAATTTATCTATCACAAAGAAGAAAGAAAATAATATTTACAAACCGACCTTAGCTCAGTTGGTAGAGCGGAAGACTGTAGTTGTTAAACACATCAGATAATCTTTAGGTCGCTGGTTCGAATCCGGCAGGTCGGATATAATGTTTTGTATTTTTTAGTAAATCAGTTTATTTGATTTAATTAACGAACTGTCCAAGTTTGTTGATCAGCAGTCAGGGACCAAGGTTGAACAAGTCACTTTTTTTTATAAGAGAAAGTACTTTTTTACAAATGTAGATATGTCAATCTTTCTTCTGGACGATATAACAGAGTCACATAATATATTACTGGATAAATTTATTGAAAATGTTTAAAGTAAGATTCGAACCTTAGACACTAGAAACCTTAATAGTTTATGAGATCAATAAGTCAACCTTACTTTGTCAAGGTTGAACAAACCACATGATCATGTGATTCTAACCCGTTTTATTTATAAGTTATAACAGAACAAATGTAAAAATGTTTACATCTGTCGATGATGAAAGTAAAAAAAAAAAGGATAATCAGGAATTTAATTAATAGTTATTTATCAATTACCCAATTGTTAAGTAGAGAAGTCTTTTGTCTTTGGGAGTTATTAGTTGAACCATACACAACAAGTTAACAACCACCTTGTTCATTCTTACAACACACACTATGTCACAGTTAATGACGTAATGTCACAAGTCACGATTTCTTCTGATCTTATCTCAACGACAAGGGAAAGTACATGAACAATCATTCAAAGATTTCTTCCTCCCCCCTGTCGTGCGTGCTGTCGTATATCGTTTTCCCAACAACCAGCAGTTGAACCAAACCAACTGCATTCAGTTACATGCCGGTCCACGTTAACTATCTTATTCAATTTGTACATAATATATATATAGCCACCCAGAACCACCTCTTTTCGCCACCTGGGAATCTGGGATCCCTAGATATATGGCGCCATCAGCTTTAAACCACACTTTCAAGACAGTCTGCGTCGCTGATGCATCTGGTCAGATCGGACAGTCCATAGTAAGAAAGCTTCTCCGACGTGGCTACAACGTACATGCTGCTGTTACAAGCACCACCACTCTATCTGGTTTTTTGCTCCTTGATCTTTTTTAATTCATCGATCTGTACATGCATGTCTAATATTTATTGGGGTTTAACTGATTTGTTTGGTACATGCATGTTTATATAATTAATCAAGAGTACTGGAGATTTGAGAAGGAGAAACGTTTGAAAGTATTCCGATACGATCCTTTCGATTACCAGACGATCGTCGCTGCCATGAGAGGCTGCTCTGGTCTGTTCTATAGCTTTGAACCCCCGCATGACCATCCCATCTATGACGTGAGTTTAGAACGATCGATCTGGTAACCGAAATCTATCGCCGGTGTTTTAAAATTAACTTAATATATTGATTGCAGGAGTATATGGTGGATACGGAGATGAGAGCGGCACATAATGTATTGGAAGCTTGTGCACAGACGGAGACCATGGAGAGGGTCGTGTACACATCTTCCGTCACCGCCGTCATCTGGAACTGGAAGGATAATCGCCGGTCATCGCTGACACAAATCAACGAGAGGAATTGGAGCGATCCTAACTTGTGTCGCAAGTTCAACGTAGGAGGAATTGAAGTTAGGAGTTTGTATTATTATATATTATCGTATTGAAATGATTAAACGTGCAGTTATGGTATGCCCTATCGAAGACGTTGGCGGAGAAGACGGCATGGGCGCTAGCAATGGACCGCGAGGTGAATATGGTATCGATCAACTCCGGTCTACTACTCACCAGTAAAACCACCGAGATGGCCGTAATTAACAGTCCTTACTCCGACGGTGCTGCTAAGATGTGTGAAGATGGATTGTTTGTTGCAGTGGATGTTGAATTCCTAGCAGACTCTCACATCTGTGTCTATGAGGACCCATCTTCGTACGGTCGGTATCTCTGCTTCGATCGTGTTATTTCTCGGCCAGATGATGCTGTCGGAGTTGCCACACAGATATTAACCACGTCTCATCCTCCTTATCCGCCGCCAATTAATAGTTATGATAGGTTAGTCAGTCATTTCCTCACCCGGTTCTTACTCCTATAATTGCAAATGAAACTTTTAAAATATCTGTGATTAATTGAGCTAATCCCTGGATTAATTGTGATGGGGGCAGTGGTGAAAATACAGAGATCAGGACAGAAATTGATGGAAGGAAGCTGGCCAATTTGATGATAGATTATAACAGAGATGCTGGATTTGGAGATTGGCAGTTTTATTATGAATAGTTTAGTTACTTGAGTATATGATTTATTTAATTAAAACTGTATTTTTTCTCTTCCAATTCATTATTCATTCGTTCCTTCATATACTTAAAAAACCTGGTGAATCAATCGTCATTTATAAATCAGGAAATGAGATCAAGTTTTGCCATTTTTTTATTATATGATACTTTATAAGACTGTAAGACTGTAATTGTAAGAAAAGATTCAGGTCCTGCCATTTAAGCATAAGAAGAAGAAAATAATCATTTTCATACAAACTGTTCTCTGCAAATCTGCAATATAAAAGTGGTGATTGCAGAATTTGCAGTCAATGTTAATTTAGATTTCCTGAAACCTGGTGATAATTAATTATATACAGAGTACAAACTAAACCATCCATTTAACTATGTAAGAATCAGAACTATTGAACTAGCCACCAAGATTACAGTCTGTAGCATATGAGAACAAAGTTATATAATATGAAATAAGTTTCTGAATGAAAATGATTAATGGAAGGCAATCAAGCAATCCATTATATAATTTAAATAATAAAAACAAAAATTCAAATCAAAACACACAGTGACTCACCTTAGTACACACACACATAAATACATACATAATCAAAAGTAAATAATCAGCTGCCAGTAAGTAGTAGTACTCAACAACACACAAATCAGAGCAACTCCAGAGGAAGATAATTTGAGAAATATTGTTTACTTATGACTGTTCTTCTTCTTAAGAAAACTTCCAAATTTGCTCAGCAGTGCTTTTTTCTTCTGTTGCTTATCGGTGCTCGGTGGGCTATTGTCATTTTTCGTCTCATCCAAAGTCGCTAATCCATTTATTTGAAATAAGCTTTCAAATTCTGTTTTAGACTTCGAATCTCCTACCAAAGATTCTACTTCAACCATTCTTTCAGATGAAAACGAACCCTCATAGTCACAGGTTTCCAGTTTCTTAACGTCAACCTCGATATTCCGTTCTTCGGCTTCTTCATCATGGCCATTATCTACATTTGTGTTTTCGTGTTCTTTACAAAGATCCAATTCAGATGTTACCGTATCTGACTTCAATTTATCTTCCTCATACACACGTCCATTGCTATTTAAAAGATCACTCACTGCAACCAAATCATTAACGTTCTCCAACTTGCCATTTACCTCTAGCTTATTAGCTGTAACCTCTTCAAGCAACATCGAAAGTTGTTTAATTTTCTCAGTTGCCACTTCCTCCCTGGTTCGGAGATCCTCATTTTCTTGTGTGATGCTTTGAAGCTCAGTCTCTTTATCCAATAATACTTCCTTCAGTTTCAAGCTTGTTTCTTTTACATCTTCAACAATTTTGTTTGCAGTTGTCGCCTCCAATTCTGCTTCATTTATCCTTGCCAACAAATGAGCATTCTCCTCCTTCGTACCCGCAACTTTCTGCTCAGTTTCTTTTAGCTTGTTAACCATTTCATCTATTTGTCCATTTAAAGCATTCACTTCATCATCCGATTTCTTGATAGAGCTCAGAAAACTCTGTTCCTTCCTGTTCCAAATGATTCTTAGATTCTCAGCTTCCAATTCAGATCTTTCGTAATTTGATTCAAGACCCACAATCTCATCCTTTGCCTCATTTATCATTGCAATGTACCTCTCTTCAGTAGATTTCAAGATTTCATTCAATTTAGAAATTTGCTCTTTGGCATTGTCAACCTCGATTTGTTTCGCCAACAATCCTTCTTTAGATTCCCGTGCTTCAATGGAGACCTCATGTAAAGCAGAAGCTAAACCATCCATCGCCCTTTTGCTATGCTCCACCTCATTTCTAGAACTTTCTAACTCCATGAGAATCCCTTCTTTCTCTTGTAGCAAGCTTTGCAGACTTCCAACAATCTGCTTCTCACTATCTATAGCCTGTGTCTTTTCACCTTCAATTCTTTGGATTTCAAGCTTGAGCTCTTCAATTGTCTTCTCCATCTCCGTCACTTCTCGCTTAGATATCTCAATACGACGTTCTGAAACATCAAGTTTCTTCTCACACCTGGTAATCTCAATTTCTAGGGATCCGACCTTTTCTTTAAAAAAAGCAATGTCGGACATAGAATTTTGAAGCTTTCCATTGCATTCATCAAGCTGTTCCACAGCGGAAGTCAGAGATTCCGATGATGCTCTTTCAGAAAGAATCGCTTCTTCAACCCTCAACTCAAGCAACTCGGCTTTCTTCTTCCACTCATTAACCAGAGTGCTTGCATCCAATTCTGCTTTCTTTGCATCTGTAACCTCTGTCTTAAGATCTTCAATCAATAGCTCCAACTCAGCCAATTTCCCAGCAGTTTCCTTTGCTTCCTCAAGTTCACACCTCAAGACACTCAACTCAACATCTGACTTTTGATTTTTCATGAAAACCTCATTGTCGATGATCTCTGTCTTAGAATGGAGCAATGCTTTCAACCTGGTAATCTCTCCTGAAAGAACCTCCACCTTCTCTGCATTGATCTCTGCAATCTTCATAGCATCATTAGTGTGGCTCAAAGCCGTGGTCTTGGCCTCGGTCGTCATCAGGAGCTCTTTCTGTAATCTCTGGAGTTCTTCGGTGATAGAAAGCAATGAACCAACATCGATAGCATGTTGATTTTGAATAGTTTCGAGTTCTTTCTCCCATATTTCCTCTCGCTGTTGAGATGCATCGATCCCAGCTTGTTCAAGTTCAATGGCCCGAAATCTCTCAATCTCGGTATTCTCTTCGGCCTTATCCAGTGCTATGAGAGCATCAGAAAGCTTTTTGGTTGCCTCATTTGCATGTTTCCTTGCTTCATTGAGTTCCTCGAGAGCTTGAGCTTTCTCCTGCTCAACAGAGACTAATTGTTCTTTAACCTTCTTCAAGTCTTCTCGTGCAGCATTCAGTTGTGGCTGCAGATCCAATATCTTCTTCGCCAGACGTGGTGGTTTCTGCAAAGACTGAAAATAACACATAATTGTTTAAATTCATAAAAGAAGGAGAAAACGGAATAACTTAAAATGAAAACGAATGTAACGGGTTGCCATCTTACATCTGGAGTTGTGGTGTTGTTGATCTTAGGAGAACGTCGCTCCACGTTGGGTTTTGATTCAACTGATTTTGGGGATCGGCCAAACGAAAGACGTGAGTTTTGCAAGGGAGAATGTGAATCCGGATCCGATTTAGAGGACGATCTGCTGCCACTTTTGCTAACCCTTGAAGTTGCCGGTGAAGCTTTCTTGGTGGGAGTCTCTGACAGACCAGATCTGTTGGTAATTCCATTTTCAGATTTCAGTTAACAATGTGAGTGACATTCATAATACGAAATAAAAACTGCAACAAGAAGATCTACACGCTGCACACAGTTTAAAATCAAACAAAAAAAAACCAGAAATAAGATCGGACAAGCAATATCAGAATCGATTACTTGGTTTTCGTATGTAGCATTGTTGCCGTGCTGAGAGTCTGAGAGAGAAATCTAGTAGAAGCTTCGTGCTCCACCGAAAACGACCGACTTATTCAACAAAAGATAGAAATTGCATAGAAGAGTTGATAGGTAAAAAAGGTTTGGAAGGAGGAGCTCACAACGTCCGAGGAGGATGGTGCAGTAATCCACCACCACCACCGGCGCTACACTCCACAGACCAGACTGACAATGCTCTCTTCCTCGACAGACAGACCACTCTCTAAAGCTATAGATTTGCAGGAGTGGTGGAGACGTGGAGTACCTTAAAAAAAGATTTGCAGGAGTGAGATAGAGACTGGAGAGCTATTGACAGTTTCCAAATGGTTTTTGCTTTTGGAGAGATTTTTACATATACATCCCTCTAAGAATCGAAATTCTATTTTTGTAGTTTTGTGTGTTTCTTACTCTTTCTCCGCAACAGAAGCAGACATGCACATGATTTGGACTTTGAAGGACCGAAAGATAGCAAAAGCATGGGAAGAAAAAGACAATAAAAAAAAGAAACTGCTGTATCTATAATAACATCTTTAACAGTTTAATGCTAGTTTATTCGTCTAAATCTAGATTACTCATGTACCCAGGCTTCGAAAACAAACAGTCCAATAAATAAGGCTTCAGATAATTTGGGCTGGCTTTTCTATATTGGGTAATTTGAGTCCAACAATTCCACCTAATTAAATTAAAGGTCGGAGAAGATGTTTGAGATCGTGTTGGTTTTTTTTTTTTTTTTTTTTTGAATTAAAACTATCTGATAATATATAAATTTTAACAAAAAAAAAAATCATCATATAGGATCCACCTCACATCCTTCGCATTGATTCAACCATGTGATCTTACGATCGTTTAGACCTTTAGCAACCTTTGGGAACTGACTCGATATTTTCTAAAATGATCTATGCCTCATCGTTCTTACGTAATGAGTCTTGAACAATGGGGTTAGGGTTAGAGGAGTGTAAAAATTCTGGTGTTCTCCCGACATCGTTTCCTCTTCCAAAGGAAAACTTTGTCATCGTCTTTCGGTCCACTACTTGTAAGTGATTCTTCATGTCGTTTCTATTGTAAAAGAAATATCATCTCGTAGGTGGTAAGATTCTCTATGGATATAATTTTTGGATCGTTCCATTAACACATTTTACCTTCTATACTTTTTGGTGAGTCAGTATTTTATTTGTTGAATTCTAACCCACCATTAACTTAGATAGTTGCAGTTATTTAACACAAGTTTCTAACGAATTTAAATTACAAGATATGTCGTATTAATAGTAGATCGATCAATTTGTATTGGATTCTTATCTTCAATCCTCCTCGGTACCTTATCTGAAACTCAATACTTTGATCGTGGCAACACTTATAATACAATCTATTTCACTTCTATTAGTTAAAATAGTTAGTTAATTCAATTAATTAGTTGGTTTGTCAATTCTTATAAAAAGATTATCATTGTAAACACATTTGACTTTTTCGTTTTTTAGTTATACATTTCACAGAATTTATTATTCTGCAATGGTATCTGAGCTTCTACTCCTCTAACATAATTGTAAGAATTTTCTCTCTCAAAATTCGTCAAACAGAAGTTCTTTCAAGAACAATGGCATACGAATTTCGCCTTGCTAGAACGACTCCACAAAATTCAGATCGGTCACTGGATACGAAACTCACTCGAAAAAAAGGGAAACTTACCTTTTTTTGGGCACACTAAGATGGAAAATTCCTTTTGAATTAATCTTCCTGCACTCCAACTTATCTTCAATCATGAATCCTTGGAATTCTCTGCAGATTATGGTTACTGGATCTTAAGGTTCGAAGGGTATTTAAAATAAATTTTTAAAAAGGAGGCAGAAATTAGAATACACAAGGTTAAGTAGTAGCAATGCTGATGCAGAAAATTTAAACACATACGAAGGTAATGAAGAAAGAAAAACATGAAACATTAGAATTCAGGAGAGTTGAGGAAATCGACAAGCAGAGAGCTTGGTATAGAGACTTGACGTGAGTTGTTCTTTGGTGAAGAGCCGATTTGTCATTTGAAGTGTGACGTGTTGGATTGCGATTTCGTTAACAATCGACAAGGTTGAATAACTAATCTCAAGATCAAGATCCTTCAATGCCAACATCAACAGTGCGGCCGGATGGTTCTTTCTACTGGATTCCATATGGATTATAGCATTCCTGTCGACTATCTTAACATCTATATCCAAGCTTTGAAATCTAACAACCGACCCATTTGCATTTTTGGGGATGTCGTCAGTATTGTGATAAACAGATGGACTGGAAGAGGAGAGTGATCGGATGGTAGAACATCCAGAAGTGGCAGAATCCTTATTCTCCTTCTTCAGACTTTCAATTTTGGACCGAAGATCTACATTATCCAACTCCAATGCTTTCATCTTGGATCGGAGGTCGTTGATATAACTAATGGCGTCGTTTAGAAGTGATGCCTTATCCATCTTGGAGACATTAGGCACCACTGCACGAAGAGCGTAGAATTTTAAGTTCAGTTTCTCTCGGCGTTGTCTCTCGGCCTCGACGTGATTTAGAGGTTCTATCCTCCCATTTGCTGGCTTTCTTCCTCGTTTCTTAGGATGCTTAGATGGACAGCTGTCCACTTCATTTCCCGTCAATACCTCCACATCTGAATGCTCCGATTCACCAACAACACCCGCTGCTTTCAAGGGATCAACCAGAGAAAGAGACCGTGCAACGGCAGAAGATGAAAACGACAACATTCCTCCTTCGATTGAGTCGTTGCATCCCCTTGATGTCACCACGTTTGTCTTTTTCTTCGCAGAAAAATGCACAGTTGTCGTCGGTGTTGCTGAAGAAGAAACCCCTCTTGCAACATTTTCGAAATTTAAAATCTCACCTGACTCTGGCTTGGAAATACGAGCCTGATTGCAACTGTTGAGACCGAACTCGGAGAAAATGATATCTCTTGACAACTCGTTCTGGTTGTTCGGTTGATGCAGCTTCTGGGAAATCTGTGCAGATGCACCATCACCTTCCTTTTTGCTAGTGCTGAGAGTATTCTCGGAAGAAAGCTCCTTGGAATTTGATACTGGTGGAAACAATATTCCCGGAACACTCCCCTCCGTGGCGTTGTTGTTACTGTTGCTGCCGTCGGTGATAACAGTGGTTGCGGTGTTATCATCAACCGGCTGTGACAAATCTGAGATCCAGTTGATATCAGGATCACTATCTAGAAAATCGGCGACAGCCAGTGTTGCGGGAGGCATCGAAGATTCTAAACCCTCATCTCTTTTGTCCGAATTGAATAAAAACTTAATCTTGTTCAAAATCGTGGCATTCTGAAAGATGACTTCCGTAGAGCCAAGTTCGACCACACCATTACTCACAGGAACACACACAAGTGTCTGTGTCCCAAGCACACTAGCTTGCCTCGCCCTTTCGCATGGAACAGCCGAGAGGCGTTCGGCTCCTGCAACCCAACTTGGCGTTCCGGAGAAAAACGTTTGTCCGGGTAAATCAGATCCATTAACAAAGGATTGGGTCATCGAAACCAGAAAGAACCACTCGATGTCAGTAACCTCATCACTCACCGAATCTTCACCGGAAGGAGAAGGTCCTGCTATCAAGGCATTTAGCTCCCTGAGTACATTTTTCCGATGCTCCTGAACCCCAAGATATTCGTCGCTATTGGAAACCACCTTGGTCTTCTTCTCCTCATCACACCCTCTGTAATACCCATCTCCCCAACTAAAGAAGGAATTACCGGAGAACTGATCCAAGGACAACTGCCAGAATATAGCGAAAGTCCAGTTACCAGAAGCACTGTCCACCAAAGACTGGAGACGTTGCTGTAAATTGTCTTGGTTGAAGGAAGAAGGATGCACCGATTTGGGAGAGAGAGACAACAAATCGTTGGTGGTTGTGATGCTGGAGTGAGAGGATTGAGGAATACTGATGTAACCATGTTGCGATTGAAAATCGTTCATCGTCGATGTGCTGTTCTCCGATCCTCCCGAATCTCCGATGGCTGCAGGCTATTGATTGGAACAGTAAACTGAAATGCCAAAAAAATAAATGAAAATCAGAATTGAGTCTGTTAATCTGTTTGACCCATTTTTTATGGATCAATTATACCTACCTAAGATGACAAGGAGTTTAAAAATTACGGACGATTTTACCCTTATAATTAAAGCTAATTTACGGAAATGCTCAATTGATGGGTTTTTAGGAGGTGGGTTCTTCTCGATGAATTTTACAAGACTCTTTTTTCCTCCGGGGAAACCTCCGGTGAGTCCGAGGAGTTCTTTCTCGAACGAGCCTTCGCCAAGGTACAACGAAGAAGTAGTAGTACCAGGAATAGGAGGAGTAAGCATCGTAGGATCATCAGGTGGGTTTTCTTCTAATATTTTACTCAGGCCTGATTTGGAAGTTTCGAGTTCCTTTAGGAGACCTTGTTCGTCGTTAGCAGCGAGTGACCGGGTATTTGATGAGAGATGTAAAGGATTTAGGTTTTGGGTTATTAAGATCTTATTCTTACCTAGGAATGCTGATCTGAGCAGTACATGAAGACTTGAGATGGTTAGAGACGTGAAGGAAGCAGCTGGAGAACACCGATAGTCACTGGTGGCTGAATTGGAGGGGAATGGAGAGAAGAGAGAGGATAGAGAGACGGGTCACCGGACGGGTTAACGGGTATTCAACGACAGGTACAATCATCTTAATTATTTTAATGAAGGGCAAATCAGGAAAAATAATTTTCTAACACACCCTAACCATCTAAGAAATAAACTTGGTGGTTAATTTTGAACAACAAACCATTTTAGGTAGGTATTCTATAACATATTTATAATAATATAACACCACAGGTCCCACACTCCCACAGTCACTATTACGGTACTACCGCACTACGTTATTCACTATTATTATTATAAATTTAACGTAATAATCCGCTATTATTTAAATAATTCAATATTAATTAAGTAATTAACTGACCGTGATTCTACGAATTTAGTCTATAATCTAAGTCATAAACAAATATTTACCGTTGGATAAATAATAATTTTGAAGTGATCAGATTCTACAAACCTACTGGCTAGTGGCTAGTGGCTAGTGCCCAGTGCCCAGTGGGGGAAGATAAGAACGTAAGCCCATCTCTCATTGTCGACAGGTTCTGAAAACAAGTAGCAACCAGCAGTGGACAATGACAGAACAAATCTATGTGCTGTTTTCAAAAATAGTTTCGTGTAACAAATTGATTTATTTCCGATTGAGGTTGTTGTTGGACCAGTTATGTGATGTGATGATGTGAACATGTCAAATTGGCGTTTGATTTCAATTCTTCTTTAAAACACATATCAAGTTTCTCTCTAGTCTGAACTCTGAAGTTTCTACTACAATAAAAGCTTAGAAATAAATGTGAATTTATCTCGAAATATCTTTATCTGGTCCATGTATCTTTTTCATTAAGCAAGTTTCGATGACTTTCACCTTCTCTCATGTCTGTCGTGCCTTCTTTCATCTCTTCGTCCATATTCTTTATACTCTCTTCCAGAAGTGTCTCTCTCTCTTTGACCTTCCTCTGTACGTCGATGGGATGAATATCTCCTTGAGTGCTCCTCAATGTCCCTATTATATCGACTTTCATCTTTTTCTCTAGAATCATAGTTTTTTCTTTTTTGATTTCCTTCATTATCCCTTCTTCCTACGTCCATACTTCTTTTATCCATGATACGATCATCTCTACGTTTCCTGCCTCCATCCTGTAGTTCAACAGTTCTTCTTGACGGTGCTCTATTACTTCTTTCATGTCTTTCTTCACTCTTTTTGCTTGCTTGTTTCTTTTCATCATCCTGTCTGTGTTTGTTACTCCTGGAATCTGGATTTTGACGATCATACTCTTTTTTTTTACTTTGATCATTATTTCCATCCGGAGTCTCTAGATTATCTTCATCGAAAACCATATCATAGCTGCGAAAAAAACAATATCACATAAGTTAAATATTTTAACATCAATTAAAGTGGATATAAATGATTCCGTACCTCTTATGACCACCTCCACGTTGTGTATTGCCCTCTTTCAACGTGTACTTTGTTGACTCAAATTTATTACCAGATTCCTGATCACAATTTTTGGCGATATGGTCGGCAGCTCCACATTTGAAGCAACCATCGCCTGACAGAGTCAACAGTTACAGAGGAGAATAAAAAACTGTAACTTGGAATCAAAAGCATTGAGTAAAGAATATGATGTCAGCTCCAAGAGGGATGGGGTATACCAATTACATTCGTCATTTAGGACTTACATTTTTAATGATGATTGATCTACCCAAACTTTCTTTTCGATGTAATCATTTTAATCGAGACAGTAAATTAAATATTTTATCTGGTTACTAAAGGCTAAAACATTCATTTTTCGAATACATTGAATTATCAAAATATTACCTTTATTTTGACTTCTCTTGCCTTGCCTATATTGACTCCACAATTTAGACACGCTTTGACTGAAATCCACATGTATTCTTCGATCGTCAATCAGTGTGTTGTCCATCTGTAGAGGTCAATCATTTAAAAAAAATTTATTATAAAATAAATTTATCAATAGTATTTATAGTGAAAATGATCATAAAGTAAGACTTTGAGACTTTCTATCAAATATATGTGAATATGTAATATTTCAGTCAATTATTCCTAATGAAAGTTTACATAGTTAAAAAAGTAAACAATACATCTATCTACAAAATACAAAGTAATGAGTGTAGGAAAACCTTATAATATGCCAATTCACAAGCTTCCTGGATTTCAAATTCTGGAAACAAACAAAAAATCTCAACAAATTGAAGTGTGTTTGAATATTGAACCAATTTACAAACAGGCGAAAATAAAAGCAAAATTATTAATTTCTAGAGGTATTCTATTGACCATTCTATTATATTCCAGCTGATTGAGGTTTGTCATTCTCTTGGGTTTGTCATTCTAGAAATATTCCAGCTGATTGAGTTGAATTTACCTAAGAAGACAGTCAGGCTGTTGGCATGTTTGCAAAGTGTACCAGAATTTTTCGAATATGAAGTAACCCCCTGGACAGTGGTTCATTATAGGATACATAACAATGCTAAAGTTCAGTTTGATTCTAATAAATTCAAGGAAAGAATGAGATACAAGGAAGTGCTTTCCCTAATTCATTGGCACAACCCATTGCTATCAGCAGGGGTACATAGTATGAGTGGGATCCTCCATTGCAGCTTTTGCAGGGGTGTACATAATGGGGCACAGAGCAGTATGAAATATAAACTATGAAATGCATATTTGATAAATGAGAAAACCATTACTTGGTGTTTTAAAAAAAATCACGACTTAGCAGAAGAAATCAGATGTCATATGTATTAGGGGTTATAAGTGTTATAAACTCTGTTACAGGCTTATGGGTAGAGTTTTTATTAAACCTACTATTAAACAAAATTATTGGCCAAAATGCATTTGCGGTGGGTTGGATACCCAACTATTTGTGGTGTTTTTATTTAAAAGCATAAGGACAGTAAACTTCTAGCTTATCTACCTAATCATTGTATCAAAAAAATGTTCAAGAAGCAGGTGTCTATAAAGCTTTGACTCAAGAGAGGTCAAACAGATATTGGGCAAAATATCAGACTTACCAATAAATGCATAGCACAAACTGTCTCCAGTTTTAAAATCACGAATTATGTCCGCCCTAAAACATGATATATTGTTAGAAGGAAAAAAAAACAATGGCTGTACCATATATAGCAATGGATGTACTTACGACACTACATTTCCAAAACGTGAGAAGATCGTATGCAAATCTTCATCCTATAAAGTATAAAGACCAAAAATGAGACTAGATACTGTGGTACCTTGAGATATAATAATAGTATGTATTTTTTTAAAAGATGAAGTACCCATTAGAATTTTATTTGAGAAAGCATTTATTCAATTATAATAATGAATCTGAATTTATTGACAATCCTTACAAAAATATTAATTTATTAAATGACTTGCTAATGCAATTAAACTGGGCATCCCTGCTAATATACTCATCATGTGCTAATACAATCTGAGTTAGCAATCTTACTTGTGTGACTGGATTAAGTTTACAGACAAAAAGCACATTTTCAGGAGGCTTTATATCTGCATCTGGAATGTCACCGATCTATGTAAAACATAAATAAGATCATGAGAAACATATTAGCGTATTATATGGCGGAATCTAAACGTTCCATTATGATAAAGTAATAGAGTGATAGACTAATTAAACTTACACTTTCAAGGATAGCAGCATTTGTATGTGCTTCCTTTACACGGATAGCCTCCTCAAGCTCGACAGTTCCTAAAGTATCTGCCAAAGGGACCCAATTATCTTCTAGACGTTCTTCAGCACTCTACATATAATGAGAAGGTAAATAAAATTGCTAACCATTGTTAAAACAAAAGAAACAAAATGATGCAATAAAATAAATGACCAATAAAATCATTAGGGATGTGAGCACCGCTTGCGGTGCCACAACCTATAAGAAGCTCAATCTTACTCAGATTGAAATTCAAGCCATAACTCTATGGGAGTCCAACCTCTTGAGACACCAGTCCCTGGTTAGTTAGTCATAGTCACAACTATATAAGAGAGCGACAATGCTTTTACATGTTTTTACTTTATATCTATATCTTATGTATCTGCATTTTCCTATATATGATATCTTGGGCTTTGCACTACTTTACTTTCAGCAATGAAAGCTTTAATCCATCAAAAAAATCTGAAATATATTTTTTTTGCAAAAGGTAATAAATTTTTATGAATGAAAACAATGTTGGCCAACACGACAAGAAATAAAGCAATCTGGAATTAACTACTCTTGCTACTAACTACTATTAACTTTCTAGAAAAAGAAATGTTACATTATTACAGATGCATACATTATTATCCATGAGATTTTATAATAACAAATAACCAGAACTGTTTGCTCTCCTTGGTCAAGCCAAGAAATTAAAGATAGAGCTTCTACGTGCATATAGGCTCTCCTTATATTTTTTCTGAGATTTAAGATAATCCTATAATTGTCAAGAATACCCATCTAGACTGATGCACAATCATACTCATCATCTTCAAAGGTCCTAGCCCACCTTTCCCCTGATATGTGTCAGGCCTTACCAGCATGCATAACACATGAAATTTGTAGGAAAGAAACTTGTAACAAGAAATAGATTCTGCTAAAGACCATACATAACAAAATACGGGCTAGATCAGGTAGAACTGGGTAAAATTTAAACTTATTGCTTTAATTCATTAAGCTGTAAATGATATAATTTAAGCATCATAGATTTGCATGGAGAATTTTTTGCTGTTTTATAAGAAATCAAAGATAGTGATTTACTTTTTGTTGATATCCCCCCCCCGATATAGCATTCAAGAATAAAAGATAATTAAAAATAAAGACCAAACACAGAAGAAACATTTTTCAATAAACATACGAGACAAGTAGACAACTGGCCAGTATATAAAGCAAAAACAGTTGTTAGATTATGGTATTACCTCATCATCTGGCTTCCCTTCAGGTGAATTCTCTGGTATGAAATCTGTCAGCTGTGCAGGATCAGAAAAAGGATCGTCTAGAATGTATGTATGCTTGATTCTGTCAAATTAAATTATAAGCTGTAAGGTATTTTAGTAGAGGGTGGGGGCAATTGAATGAATGTAAAGAAATCAATGTATTGAGCAAACTCAAAATAACAATTGAATACGAAAAAGAGCTGAAAACAGTTGCTCCGTTGAATCATACTTCCAAATAGCAGATAGCGGTGTAGAGGTTGCTATCAGAGCTAAAGCGTTTTACCTTTTTTTTTGCCATATTCTACTTGTAAATACAAGTATATAATAATAAATACCTACATATTAAACATCTTAAATAACAAGAAAATCTATCTTCTACCAAAAAAGTCAAGTTCTGGACTTCTTGTCGCCGGGGAGATACTCGCCGGAACGGAAGGGAGGAGATCGTGGCACGCCGGAGAACGATTAAGAAAGCTCTGGTTGGTGACTGATAGTCTGATCGATGCCTGTTTTCCCGCTGGAAGCCTTAAGTTCTTCGGGGAAAAAAGTTTTTAAATTATTTTATTCGGACGGATCCGGCTAAGGCATAGCTCTAGTGGCTAGCGCTGGGCGATATCCCTGTCAGGTCTCTATAGAGGCACTATTTACTATTTAGAACTATGTGTAGAATCATCATTCTGGTATGTCATCAGGCTAGTAGAGAAAATCACCTTCCTGACAAACTAGTAGAGGGCATATGTGTAAATAGTCTTGAATTAGTAATTGTGCATATTATCAACTTCTATACATGTAGATTAATCAGAAGTAGAGGATCTTTGGAATCAAGTTGTGTGGAATTAACCACCTAACTTCGACTCTTTTTTCTCTTTCCCATTCACAGCAACAGTTTGATACACTAGGCAATATTGAAAGCAATTCCCTAGACAAAATTCCAGTTAGGAGGATCTGTTTAACATATTTGGAAAAAAATAGTGGGAGCAATGATGACCCTAAATCTAACAAGCAGCATGTTTTTTTTCGGATTTCTTGCTGATGTTTCAACCTTTCCTAGACTTTTAAATTACTAAAATATCCAGGGAATCGTCAATTCTGTAATCTTGGGAGAAAACACCTAAGTGAATAGGTTCAAGCTATGCTCAAAAGCTTTGCTGATCTATTTTTAATTGATTTCTAGCTATTTTTGCCATTATGGTTGCACCTGGTAAATTTGTAGTGGCAGAAATACTATAAATATATCATACTTTATTTTCAGAATATTTTTGTAATTTTTACTTTTGCAATTAATAAAATATTTACCAAATATAAAAAAATGTTCATAATTTCAACATACAAGCTTAGCTAACACTCTTGATCCTTAGTCCCTACCAACCTGAGCATGTGGTGTTTGTCCAAAATTCATAAAAATCATACATTCATAAAATTTTGTGCATTAAAAACATACACCAAGTGATAGAAAGAAAAAAGTAGAAAGCTAAACAATAAAACCCGCAGTACCTGACATTTTTCAATGGCCTTCCATTTTCATCAACAAATACTTCATTTATTTTAGTCAGTGTATCTAAGCCTTCTTGCTCTTCAACAATACCAAAAACCTAAAGAATAAATAATTATTTGATAAAAATGAAATTGATAACCCCTTGCCTCGAAATAAGACAAATGATTCGAGTACTTACAGTGTGTTTTCCATCAAGATAGTCAAGATCATCTCGCAATGTGAAGTAAAACTATTTGCAGTAAAAAGAAGTATTTTTAAAAATAACACAAATTAATGAATAATGAGTAGCCGTGTAAGAAGTAAGAACTAAGAAGTTATTCATAAAAAAAAAGAACTAAGAAGTAAGAACAATGAAGTCATTCGACAAAAAAAGTTTCCATGAAAGAAATAACGAAATAAATTGATGGTGGAGGGAATAATGAAATAAATCAGCAAAGATCTAATTCAGATATTACTATATTAGACACCTAACAAGTAAACAGTACTGGAATACTAAAGAAATTTCAAATAAAAGCACCTGAGAAGCATTACAATTCTTGCCAGCACTAGCCATTGCTAAAGTACCCATTTTAGAATGCTTCAAGTCAGGGTGGATTTCGTCGTCAAAGAAACGAGCTTGATCACCATACAGAAATCTGAAATAATAATCTCATCAAAATTGTCAATAAAAGCAATGTAAAATAATTATTTGAGCAACAGTCAAAATCCAATGTGCAATATTGTGCATAATAACCATCAAGGTTTCATTCTTTATGAAAATTTAAAAATAAATAAAGCAATCCGTCGAAAACGCACGGATGAAATTAAAGATTCTCATTAAAAATGAATGACACTCGGGGTCTGAAGGAGAGACTGAATGACTGATGTCCCTTATGACATAATTTTAACTTTATCATACATCAGGATCAAATCTTTAACTTTATCATACATTATAAGTTCATACCTCCAAATAGAAATATCATAGAAGTATAAAACAATGCAGAATAAGTAATATAAATGAAATTACAAAACTTTCAAAAACTTCAGTCGTTTTTTGGCTAATAGATTTCTTTTTTCATTTACCTGAAAATAAAAAAATGACTAAAGATTTCAAAAAAAACATGGTATTTTTGGCACCAAAAGCACATTCAAATAGCCACAACCCACAGGATGAAAATCTAATTTACACTACAGAGACATGATCTCCTAAATCCTAAATATGTCACCAAAGTTAGAAGAAACTGACTTGTAAACAGAATCACCTCCATTGCCAGTTCCAGTACGATCACCAGACTGGGCCATAAAATCTTTTTCGACTTTATGAAATAGACATCCATTGTAATACTTCATCCTGCATTAGAAGATAAAATGAATACTTTAATTATAAATTTAGTTTTTTAGTGTCAAAATATTACAATTTGCAAAAAATAAAAAATGAGAAAAGATTTTGATACATTTTTTTTATGAAATTAAATTTTTGATACATTTATTCATTAGCAATTTAGCAGTAATAACTCATTTTAAATATAATTATAAACAGTAAACTCAAATAAAAAGCATAAGAAAATATGTAACCATTAAATCATATCAGTAATTAGAAAAGTGTTGTACAAAAACTAAACAAAGCAGAGTTTAAATCAAATTAAAGTTAAGTGTTAAACTACACCCAAAGCAATAAATAAATTGACAGACAAACAACCCTTAAAACAAAGAGAATGAATCCAACATTTCTCTGATTATCATTTAGCAATTTTGGTTTTGAATTAAAGCAGGGGAAGACATTATGATAGATTGGACAATGATTTTTTTTTGATGAAGGATTGGACAAGGAATTCATCGATAGCGATGATACCATATAGATGAAGAGAGAATGAAGATAGATTCAGATCAGAGATTTGGAATAAGCCATGGTTAGTTCCATGGAGAATAACAGAATCGATAAACCATATTTTTAACTAGCATAATTGTAATTAGCTAAAAGGATTATAACTTTTTTTGATGAAGTTAAAATCAATTAAAATAGAGACGAGGCTAAAAAAATTACAAAATAATGTGAGAGATGGACATGCCCATCAACTCATATCCTATCTAACATTATCCTTAATCATTATGTAACCAGAAATGTTGCCTTGGGACTGAAGCCAACCATTGATTCAAAAACTGTAATTCAGACCGTGAATTTCAGAACTTGAACACTCTTTCTTGTAGAAACCCTGCTGAAGGACAGACTGATGTCCCTTATTATCTCCCTGATACCAATTTCTCAAGGCGTCAGTGTGGTTCTTTACCCTTCTATTTTTCTCTGCCCATACATGCCAAGATAAACTGCCCAATGCATTCTAGTGTAGTTCCCAACAAGCTGAGTGATGTGTACATTTTTAGCATGCTTCTGTGATATCTCCTATCCTTATATCTGTGTGTAGTCTGGTTGGGATAGGGGTGTTGGATACCATTCAGAATAAGTGTCCGGAAGCTTCAGCTATGGATATGGATAGTAAGGTGGTCCTGGCGACTGGCGTGTTCACCAAGCTTTTTCATGCGACGCCTAGGCGTCGCATAGGCGACCATGCGCTCCAGCGCATGTAGGCGTTTGCCTTCATGCGCTGGAGCGGGTTGGCGGATCCGGGTCGGGTCCGCCCGGATCCGCCTAACCCAATAGGTTTGTTTTTTTTTATTTAAATATAAGGCCCAACCACCCATTTAAGGCCCATTTAAATAACTTAAGTCATTTAAATAAGAGGTTGAGGGTTTTAAAAAACCCTAACCTCTTTTCTTTCTTGTTTCTCGCACCTTTCTAACCCTAAATTCATAGAAGTCTTATAATCTATGTATTTACATTTTAAATTTTAGATTAATAGTCTATTACTTTGTATTAGTAATTTCAGGTTTTAAAATTGATGTATATATTTTTTTAAATGTTTCTGAATTTACCCATATTTTTTAGCAAATATATATAAGTTCAGGGTAAATTCTGCAAATTTACCCTATTTTCAGGCGACCGCCTAGGCGTCATGGCCATCGCATGACCGCATGGCCGCCTAAAAAACCTTGGTGTTCACAATTAAAGAATAAGTGTCCTATTGTTTCAGTTTCCTGCAGATACAGTAAGCAGGTGGTCTGTGTCTGGATTCTCCATCCTTGTATAAACAGAAAGCCCACTTGATTCTTCATAAAATTATAGAGAATTTTGTGGACATGACTAGTTTGCTTATGTTCTGAACAACGTTCCCTAAACTTCCACTCGGATCACCCTCTTTTCAGATTAGTATGTTGTTTGGTCCACAATCCAGGTATTGTTGGATTTCCTCCATATGGATGAGGATATGCTTCCAAAGGACAGAGTCAACATTTGGCTTAGACTCCAGAATTTAGCTGACCTTTTTTGTCTACGGCCTTGGTTATTATGGGATTGTTTTACTCTTAGACCCCCTCACTCCTGAGCAAAACCATTCAAGACCATGTGAATGGGATTCCCTTCCTACCATCCCATATGAACTTGTAGGCTATTTTCCTAACCTTCATAAGCTTGAATTAAAATTTATTGTCAAACGAAGTGGCAATTATCATTAAATACTGAATAATGATATAAAAGACAAATGCAGAGAAAAGTTAGAAAAGTAAATGAGTAGAATGGACAAATACTTCCATTAATTGCATACTTGCAACATTGAATCAAAGGAAAGAGGACTGTGTAAAATGAAAGGAGTATTTTGACCACATCTAGAGGAGAACATGGGATGACCAAATGTCCAATCCTAACAAAGTGTAGCAAAAATAGAATTACGGTGTAATATCCAATCCTAAAAAGGTCTACTTCAAATATCTCTTTTAAAAATATGAACCCTAAATATGGTGCACAAGTCACCATACTTTTAGGTAAATCTTTCAACACAAGAATGAATACAAAAAACGTCAAACCAATCAAATTTTCCATAATATGTCGAAAATTGTAAAATTCTCTTGATCTAATTACTGATGTAAACAATGTAAACAAAAGAAATTCAAAAAACGCTAAAACTCAATTAGATAGTTGTATACGCTAAAACTCACTTGCAGAGCTTGATAAAGTTTTTTGTCGTCAATGAACATCGGTCAGTGTGAAGATCAACAACAATATCTCCGACACTCGTGACAATGAGAACTGACATCTTTGTTTCTACACTCGAGAAGATTGTAACGCCACGAATTGAATTGATCAGTATATGGCTCTCCGCTACTCACAATATCTCCGCAAGAAAATCAGGCACGTCCTGAACTAATCTTTTTCTGAAAATGGTAAGAAAAATTCATCACTGAAATATACTTACAACCCAACAATGAGGAATGTAGAAAGAATTGTATTCTACTATTAACTTCCAAATCTGAGAGAAGATGTAAAAGAATAAAGCAATTACGCCTATTAAAAATTGAAAGGGAATCGGAAGAAGAAGAAATGAAGAATCGTCATTACCTCTTAAAACAAAAACTGAAGGTGATGGTTTGAATCGGACACTTATAAGCAGTGGCGTATTCAGGATTCCCCGGCAGGGGGGGTAAGATTCGTCGAAGGCGAAAATTTTTTTTTGTACTAATTAAAAAACCTATACAAATTTTGGCATGACCTATTCATATAATTGATTATAAAAACCTATAAAAAATCAATACATTCATATTCCATAATTAATATTCAATACATTAATTAATATTCAATACATTAATTAATATTCAAATTAAAAATAAATACATTCATTTAATTAACAATAGATGCATTTTAAGTTTTAAAATACTAAAAGATGCATTTTAAGTGGCTTTTGAGAACTATAAAAGAAGAGCTATTTGATTAAAAAATAGATTTTGAAAATTAGTGTGCTGAAATGAATTTATAGTTTATATGTTTCACCAATTTAATGTTTAAGTGTTTTTATATATAAAATTATGTATGAAATAAAAACATGCGTTGAAGATCTGAAATGAGATGATTTCTCATCATTCAAAACAACATGGAAACTGCATCAAAAAACAGCATGGGAACTCTCAAGGGAAAAACACTTCTTTGATAATGTGAGAAAATGGTTTTCACAAATTATTTCTATGATTATGGAGGATTAGGTGGGAAAACTATATACCAAAGACTCACTTAGTAGTTTGCACTTTATTATTTGATCTCCATTTGATGATGAAGAAGAAGAAACAGCAAAATGGAAAAAGATCAAAACTCAAAAGACAATGCCAACAGAAAAATGGAAAATAAAATGTACACAAATAAAAACTCAGCCACACATAGGATCACAAGACAATGACAAATTGAGACTTTCATAATAATATTTTGCATTTTGTTTCTCAAAGTTTTCGATGCACACACACCTTCGATTCCTGAGACTCTGACTCTGAGAGAAACCTTATTTGATTTCTGGATTCTTTCCAAACTCCCTCTAGATTCCTCCTCTGTAGCTTTCAAACAGTCACACTGATCCTAAATCAAGAATAAATAAAAATACAAATCGTTAGAAGAAATAAATTAAACATTTCTACAAGATGAGAAGACAGAAAGAGACGAGCCTTGGTTAAGAAAAGGGGCAAGAACCAGATAATAAGACGAAATCATCATCTCACAGAAAAGAATGACAGAAACCCAATACAGAGATACAAGCACAGACGCACAGTGTAAAAGATCGAGTCAGAAAAAAAAAATCAAGAAACGAGTTTTAGAGAGAAGCAGCTGCAGAGCTAAACCAACAACAAATCAACAATACAGCAGTTTGGGGGTATGGGAGGAGGAGAGATTGGGGAAGAAATTGGAGGAGGAGGAGGAGAAATCGATAGTATTGGGGAAGAAGATTTGGGGGAAAGAAATTTATATAATATATAAATATTGTGAAATTTATATATTAACCCTTAAAAATATTAATATATTGTGAAAATTATACTAAACCCCCTATAAAAAATTTAATTACATATAGGTCCTCCAAAAATTTCCAAATTTTAGGGGGGCAATTGCCCTCCCTTGCCCCCTGGATACGCCACTGCTTATAAGATCTAAAATAAAAATAAGAACCTGCAGAATGAAGATAATTAGATGAAGCGTCTGCTTCTTCTGGAGAGTGGAGTCTTGTCGTCTGAAAATCCAATTTGGGAATTTTATTTGGGGGGAAATATTCAAATTGAGTTTGTAAACTTTTAAATGATGATTTTATGAAAAGTATTTGGTATGATTAGCGTAAATTGCACTCAGATAATATCTGTTTCGGATTATCACTTGAATAAGATTTAACATAAGTGGATTAACTCAACTGATCATAGGCACAGCTAGTAAATTATTTTTATATCATACAGAAAGATTTTACCTTTTAGAAATAAAAATACGAGTTTGTAGAAATTTAAAATAAGAAATTAATATTGCCCTAGACTATTTTTCCCAATATCTTTTTCCTCTAAACCCTATTTGTTCCTCTGATCCTCTTTATTGGCACAACAACCGTCAGAGTGCATACAGGATTGATCTTTTGTTTTTCTTCTCAGTTATTCTTCGCTAAGATGTCTCTCCGAGTTCTAAATCCAAATGCAGAAGTTCTCAACAAATCGGCAGCTTTGCATATGAACATCAATGCTGCCAAAGGTCTGCAAGATGTGCTTAAGACCAATCTCGGACCAAAGGGAACCATCAAGATGCTCGTTGGAGGATCTGGGAGCATCAAACTTACGAAGGATGGAAACACTCTTCTTAAGGAAATGGTATATTTTCTTCTTCTTCTTTGATCATCATCGATTGAGAGGGATCAAGTTCATTTTTTTTAATACTTTGCAGCAAATTCAAAATCCGACGGCCATAATGATCGCCAGAACTGCTGTTGCACAAGACGATACCAGTGGGGATGGCACGACATCCACTGTGTTATTTATTGGCGAGCTCATGAAACAATCTGATCGATACATTGACGAAGGTCTTTTTCTTGATACATTGACAATACATTTTGTTCCATTCTCAGTGACCTCTATTTTCTACTTGCTATATTAATCATTATTTTTATCTTGATGATTTAAAAATAACTTCTTTGGTTGGGGTCCTGAACTGGCATTTAGGGATGCATCCACGAATGCTTGTTGATGGTTTTGAAATTGCTAAAAGGGCCACACTTGAATTTCTCGAGAAGTTTAAAACACCGGTTGTTATGGGTGCCACACCTGATAAAGAGATTCTCAAAATGGTTGCCAGAACAACACTCAGAACAAAGGTATTTTCTTAGACACTAAGTATTTTCTGTATACATGACTAATTATAATGTTTTCCTTTTGTAGTTATATGAAAATCTAGCGAACCAGTTGACTGATATTGTGGTCAATTCCGTAAGTACTTTCAACTAAGCTGGAGAACAATATTTGGTGCACATTTCATTAATCTCTGTAAATTTCAAGTCATGTTGAAATATTTCTTTTATGTATAGTGTATACAATTCTTTTTTGTGCTACATTTGCAGGTGCTTTGTATCCAAAAGCCTGAAGAACCTATTGATCTTTTTATGGTTGAGATTATGCACATGCGGCACAAGTTTGATGTTGATACTCGCTTGGTACAATCATTTATTCATTTCAGTTTAATTAAGACAAGATTTTTATTTAAGTATGTTATAAATGATTTTACCTTATTACATTCTGAAGTCAATTTAATAAAATTAAATAATGTACGCCCAAGGTTCAAAAATTAAACAAAAGCTTGTATGTGATTTTAATCTGTTATTAGTATTTTTGCAATATCTGGCAGAAGAGTTCGAATGGTTGAATGATTCATAACCTTTTCCAGATTGAGGGTCTTGTTCTCGACCATGGTTCTCGGCATCCTGATATGAAAAAGAGGGTGGAGAATTGCTACATACTAACTGCCAATGTTTCATTGGAGTACGAGAAAAGGTGAGTTTTTGTCAACATTTTCAGCTTCCTCAAGACAAAAAATGTCATGCAATTGTACAAGTTTCAAATCTGAAGTTATTGCTAGATGTCTAGATCAATCAGATTTATTAATTTTCCCAATCGTTTGTTAAGTTTTAATATTATGTTTTAGTCTGAATATTATGTTTTTTCCAGTGAGGTAAATGCTGGATTTTTTTACTCAAATGCTGAGCAACGAGAGAAATTAGTTGCCGCTGAAAGAAAACAAGTAGATGAGAGAGTGCAGAAAATCATTGATCTAAAAAATAAAGTAAAGTGCTTATTTATTATACATATGTTATCTATTAATAGAAAAATGATCATTTATGACATCTTTTATGTTCATATTTTTTAATATTGTAGGTATGTGGAAATAACGAAAAGGGCTTTGTTGTGATCAATCAGAAAGGAATAGATCCTCCTTCGCTAGATCTTCTTGCCAGAGCAGGGGTTAGTTTTAATTATAGAATGTAAAATTTATCGACAGCAAAATTATAACCATAAAAATTTCTTTCCTCTTGAATGGAATAACAACATATAAACTAATCGTTTCATATCCACTAATGGTAAAAATACTTTGTTTGTTTCTAGTTTGATTTTCATTCTTATCAAATTTCCATCAATTTTAGTATGATATGATACGATATTATTTGATCATTAACATTTGTAGTTTTTCTACAATTTATCTGTTTTTTGTACTTTCAGGCTTTCATTTAAGGGAGTAATCCTTTTTTATTAAATCCATTAATTGGGTAGTCTCTTTCATCCTCTATCGTTGGTATAATTGCATTAAATCTTATGGGATGTTAATAAAGTTATAATTACTAATTACTTAATCAGTAAATTCAGCATCATTCTTTAATTATATTGTCTTTACATTTTTATGATTTTACCACCGTTAATATAAATTATTTTTTGGCATCTTTAATATTTTTGTTATTTTTCCTAAGCAATATTAAATCATGAACTTTCTGTCCAAATTTTAGATAGTCGCTTTACGAAGAGCAAAGAGGAGAAACATGGAGCGTTTAGTGCTTGCATGTGGTGGTGAAGCTATCAATTCAGTTGATAAATTAACTGCAGATTGCCTTGGCTGGGCAGGGCTCGTTTATGAGCATGTTCTTGGAGAAGAAAAATACACTTTTGTAGAAAATGTGAAGAACCCACATTCATGCACCATACTTATTAAAGGTTCATTACTTAAATGCCTTCTGCATAGTAACAAAGAAATCATTTTGTTATATATTTACATATACAATAATTTTAAACATCAAAATCTGTTATTTATTAATTTGTGTAATATTTTAAAATCTCAGGACCCAATGATCACACAATTGCTCAAATTAAGGACGCAGTTCGTGATGGCCTTAGATCTGTCAAAAATACCATTGAGGATGAAGCAGTTGTGCTGGTAAGAATTTTACACTTTTACTTCTATTTTAAGTAATAAAATTTAAAACATACTTCTATCGAGTATATATATAGGACGATTTTTTTGCCTGTTATTATCAAATATTAATAAATGAAGCTTAAATAGTTACTATTGTTCAGGATCAGGGTTAATGTTAATTACTTAATTTCTTTTTAAGTTAATAATATTTGAAGAATAATCAAATTTTTATTTTTTATTGGTATATTGATAAATGACAAAATTTTGATTAATTTTTAATTTCTAAAAAACATAAGGTTTATTTTTTAAAATTTAGGGAGCAGGTGCTTTTGAGGTTGCTGCTCGGCAGAATCTGATCAACAATGTTAAGAAAACTGTTATAGGGGTATGTAATTTTGTTTCCAGAAATTCATAGTTGGTACTATCTGTGAATGTTTTTATTTACTTTGCCCTACAGAGGGCTCAGCTTGGTGTGGAAGCATTTGCAGATGCACTTTTGGTGATACCAAAAACATTAGCAGAGAATTCTGGGCTTGACACACAAGATGTTGTCATCTCTCTAACAGTAAGCTTTGTTTTTTACTTTGATATTTTTTATTTTTATCTAATTAAGATATCTGACTTCCATCCTATTTGTTTATCAGGGTGAGCATGACAGAGGGAATGTTGTAGGTTTAAACCAGCATACTGGAGAACCAATCGATCCGTCAATGGAGGGAATTTTTGACAATTACAATGTGAAACGCCAAATCATAAACTCTGGGTAAAAAAACATCAATTCATTTATTTTTAGGTTTTTTCATGAAATGCACATCCATAAACAAATCTTCCTACACTCGCAGGCCTGTTATTGCATCCCAATTGTTGTTAGTAGATGAAGTGATCCGTGCCGGTAGGAATATGAGAAAGCCAACTTAGTATGCTAATGTTGCGGACGTTTTTGGGTCAAAGGTTTGAAGTGTTTTTCTATAATGATGTGTGTGTTGTTTTGCGTAAATGGCATGAATGTTTTATATATATCAGCTAGAATGATCACTTAATTTTGTTTGTTGAAAACTATCGATCATGTTTATTTTGTAGCCTATTTTTATTGTACCATCAGTTTTGTGGTGAATTTCTATTGTAATCATTTTTGAAGAAAATATTAACAGTTTTTGAAGTATTCTTACCTTTTCTCATTTAGATTGAACTACAGATAAAAAGTTTAAATTTTTCAAACAATTATGATGTTCCTTGGGTCAATGCGCCAAGCTCACCTGGTGTGTTGGTTACACACACTTACATCTTCTATGTGCTGCATTTATCTGCAAAACCTTTGATTTTTTTATCATCACAAATAAATCCTTAAATGTTATAAAAATACCCCTCAAACTTTCAAAGCTAAAGGTATTACTTGCGAACAATAAATCCTAATTGTAAGTGTAACACTTTAGATTGATCAGAGATTGGGAACGAGAAGAATTCTCCCGAGGGAGCCGGTGGTTGGAGAAGAATCTCCCGAGGGAGCCGGAGGTGAAAGATTGGATTGGAATTCAAACGCTAAAATTGGATAGTCGTCCCAACCGACTTCATTTATATTTAAACTACTAGTGACATGTGGCACTTATAATATTCAATTTAAATGTGTAAACATTTCCCTCTACTTCTGTGTAACAGACTCGTATTTAAAAATAAACGTAATCATCCTTCTTGGTTCCTTGCCTCCGTCTAGCCGATCTTGAATTAATCACCTCGTCGGTGACTAAGTTGACATCTTCCTCTTCACCGACGTGGAGTTCGATCAACCCTAACTCCTCCTTGAGTTTATTGACAACAATATCCAGATCTAGTTCAATTGTAACATCCCCTTCCCCATCAGTAACAATCTTGTCCTCAAAATTGCTGTTGGATGCTAATCGTTTGATAGATTCAATATCTTCCCAAGATCTATTATCTGCTGGAAGTCCTGCCCATGCATTCGACGAGAACCTGATTAATCTTCCTTCCTCTCTGTTTAATTGAACGGTATGCTACTACTCTGGTTGTGATGGTACCCTTGGTCTATCAGCCCAGGCCCACGCAAGAATCCAGAAGTAGGGCCCCGTGAAGTGAATAAAGGGTGCAGATTCAGATTGCCACAGGAGAACACAGGAGCCAGAATCCGATAGGAAACTGTATAAATACCCCTAGGGGTGAAGTGTGCGAGGGGGGAGAATTATTGTAAGATTGTCTAGTATATACATATTGTATACTATACGATCAGTGGTGAACCTGACGTGAAATGGAGTCGGAGCAGCCAGAGCGAATAATTCAGATGGAAGAAAATTTAGAAATCACAGCGGTGGAAACGCACGAGGGGGGTCAACAACCACTGATTCCTGTAGGGAATCATGTTGTTGACGAACCGACGTGTTTGGAGGAAAACGTTGAGAAGGCGCCTTATCATCCTCGACCGCAGACATGGGAAAACCCACGGCTGGTCACCAGGCCAGTCCCAGGGGATAATGTTTCTATAAGTTGGTCGGAACAAAGCCGATCAAGGTCACCAGAGCAGTACAGAAATGATCGAAGGGAATACGGGAGAACACTTGCACAAAGTGTGAGGGAAGATCGACTCCTCGTAATTATCACGGAGTTACAGAACAATCAAAGGCAACTTCAGGAGCGGATTCTATCATTAACAAACAGGAATGCACAGGAAAACGATATAGCACCCGTACGACCATCAATCGGCTATCTGGACCAGCCTATGCCGACAGATAGTGAATAGGCCCTAGCGGAGCACCTTCTTGTGGAAAATTACCCGATGGGATGGAGGGCCCCAAAAATGACCATGTATGATGGTACAACAGACTCAGAGGACCACATCCATTCATTCCGTACGGAAATGGAAGATACTACAAGGCGAAAGGACATCTGGTGTCGTATGTTTAAAAGAACTTTAAAAGGCGAGGCTATGGGATGGTATAGAAATCTTCCTGAAGGAAGCATTAACTCATTCAATGATCTGGATAGAAGGCGTTCAAAATTGCCTTCGGGCATAAAATAAGGCGGAAAGGGTTGAATACAACTACAACTCTATTAACAGTTGTACAGGGGGATCGAGAATCGACGTGGGAGTACATAGACCGGTTCGCTGCGGCGGTCCAAAAAGTTGTTTGTTCAGAAGAAGTGAGTCCTGATGGCATTAGTTAATGGATTAAGACCGACTAGATTTTCTGGGGATCTAGTACGAGATTTTCCAGCTACTTTTGCAGAAGCTATGGAAAGATCATACAAAGAGTCGAATATAGAGGACTATCACGAGGTAAAGTACAAACAAATACGTCAAAGACTGAGGGGTCAGTATGACCAGAACATGCAGCAAAAGCAACTGAGGTTAGGGGCAGGGCCGCAGGATAGAGAAATGCCAGAGAATGCAGTATGAGAGGGCTACCCCACTTCCAAATCACGGGCCACCAAGGGCTACCCCACTTCCAAATCAGCGACAGGTATTTTTAGCATTAAGGGACGAACGGGTGCTTCCGGAACCTCGTCCAATGCGTACGGAGACAGTAGCGCACCGAAATCCGCACCGATACTGTGAATATCATGATGATATAGGACATACTATGGCTGAATGTTGGATCTTGGCAAGGGAACTCGAAAAAAGACAGGAAGCACATGGCCCATTGCCCGTATGGCAAAGTATGCCTTCGCCTCCCCCTCGACGCACAACATTAATCCCTACGGGGCATCAAGGCTCTAGGGACGATCGAGGAGGAAGAAATATAGGTGAAATACTCGCGATAGCAGGAGGCGAAGCGGCCAGGGGAGGAGCAGGGTTTGAGAGGAAAAGGTATGCAGAAGATCTTAGTCGGACGGATGGCATTAAAAAAATCAAAACATTAGCGAACATTCGTTTCTCAAATGAAGATAAACAGTCCCACATCATGACCCATTAGTCATAATACCCATTGTACAGAGGGAGGATAAACAAAAAATTAGATTGAGCCGAATACTGATGGACACAGGGGCTTCAGTGGATGTGTTATATTGGAATGCATTTGATCAACTCGGATTTTGTAGGGCTGATTTGGGTCTGTGCGGCACACCGGTGACAGGTTTTGGCCAAGGAGAAGTCCAGGTGCTGGGAACAATAGATATCCCGGTGACATTGGGAAAATTTGCGCAAGAAACAACAGTGACAGTAAGATTTTCAGTAGTACCATTTTCATCTGGGTACAACGCAATATTGGGAAGGATAGCTCTACACGCATTCGGAGCAGTAACATCGTCTCTGCACCAGTGTTTGAAATTCTCGTCAGAAGCAGGAATATGCACAGTTAAAGGATAACAGAAAAAAATAAGGGAATGCTATATAAATTTGACGGAGCAGGTAATGGCTGCAGCAGGTGAGAAAGATGAAAACCCCCACATACAATAAGAGAGGAACGCCCAAAACCCAAGCCTACTTCGGCTACGATTTCAGTAGAATTAGGAAGCGGCATTGTACAGATAGGGGCCGACCTCCCCCAAGAAATAAAAAATGATATTATAAATTAAAACTACTCAAAGAGAACGAAGATTTATTTGCTAAAGACGTAGGGGAGCTTAAAGGGGTCGTACGGAGCCTTGCGGAGCATAGGTTAGCAGTAGGGAAACATGTACGTCCTGTGAAACAGAAGATGAGGCCATTGCGAGGGGAGGAAGCAGCGGCTGAAGAAATACGAAAGCAGATGGGGGGTGGAGAATGTGTATAGACTTCACTAATGTAAATAAAACTTGCCCCAAGGCTTCATATCCTCTTCCATCGGTAGATCGTTTAGTTGATTAAGAGTTAGGTTGTGAATTGCTCAATTTTATGGATACACACTCGGGCTATAATCAGATTCCTATATATGGCTAGAGAGGACGAGGAGAAAACCTCCTTTATATCAGAGTCAGGTACCTTTTGTTTCAAAATAATGCCTTTCGGGTTACGTAATGCAGGAGCAACATTCCAAAGAGCTATGGACCAAATATTCAAGCACCAAATCGGAAGAAATCTTGAAGTATATGTAGACGACATCTTAGTCTGTTCCAAGGCGGCAGTAGGGCACCTAGCGGATCTGAAGGAGACTTTCAGTAGTATCAGGAAGGCGGGCTTGCGGTTAAAGGCAAAAAAGTGCTCTTTTGGAGTCACGGAGGGGCATTTCTTGGGTTTCAAAATAACTCCCAACGGGATAAAAGCCCGTACGAAAAAAATCGAGGCTATAATTTCAATGACCCCATCAAGAACAATAAAAGAAGTCCAGAAGCTCAATGGAAAAGTAAACGCACTTAGTCGATTCTTGGCCCGGGGGGCAGACACACTGCAGCCTTTGTTCAAGTTAATAAAGTCATCGAGTCCAAAAGTGGCGTGGACGGAGGAGTGCGAAAAAGCATTCGAACGACTAAAGGAGCAGCTAAAAAATTTGCCAACTTTGCAGTCACCCTTCCCAGGGGAACCATTGAAGTTATATATAGCTACATCCGACAACGCTACCAGTGCGGTTCTAATATCTGAGAGAGAGGGCACGCAGAAGCCCATTTATTATTACTCCCGCGCCCTTTAGGGGGCAGAAAAAAGATACCCGCATATTGAAAAGTTGGGGTTAGCAGTGGTAACAGCAGCAAGGCGGCTAAAACCTTACTTTCAGGCACACCCGATAACTGTCCCGACGGAATTCCTATTATTATAATTATTGCACAAACCGGATGTATCGGGAAGATTGACAAAATGGGTTGTTGAACTGAGTGAATTTTATGTAAGTATCGTACCATCAAGAGCAATCAAGGGACAAGTGGTCGCCGATTTTTTAGCAGAATTTACACCAAACACAGAAAATTCAGAGAAATGGTGGACTATTCACGTTGATGGGTCGGCAGGTAAGATGGGTTGTGGAGCAGGAATTGTAATCCAGACCCCAACAAAAGAGAAGGTAGAACACACGATAAATTTTGGATTTAAAACAACGAACAACGAGGCAGAGTATGAAGCACTGTTAGCAAGCGCACGGTTGGGAAAAGCACTAGGAGCAAGACAGGTAAAATTCCATACGGATTCACGCTTGGCGGCAAACCAAGTTAACGGGGAATTCGTATCTAAAGAGGAAGGAATGAGTCTATATATATACGGAGGCAACGCGAAATGTGATGCAATATTTCACAGAATGGGAACTTCATCACACGAGCTGATCGGACTATAAAGAGGCAGATGTCCTGGCAAGATTAGAGGCATCTCCGAGCAGTCCAAAGGGACGTTGGATCCGAATAGAACGGCAAGAGGAACCATCAATAGTAGGTACTGTGAGAAATAAAATTTTATCGTTGACGCAGGAGGAAGATTGGAGAACACCAATAAAAAATTACATTACAAAAGGAATGACCCCAGGGGACCCGATGGAAGAAAGAAAGCTAAAAAACAAGGCAGTCTGGTTCACAGTTGTAGGGGACGACCTTTTCCGTACGTAGGACGGTGGAGGATAGCATTTCCTTGCGAATTTGTGTAACACGCGAAGAAAGAAAAGAGATATTAACAAGCGCACACAGCGGAGCATGTGGTCCGCACCAGGGAGCCAAGATGATGAGAAAGCAAATAGCAAGGCAAGGGTACTATTGGCCACAAATGAACAAGGACTCTGACGAACTGGTAAGAAGTTACAACGAGTGTCAAAGACACGCGAATATTCAAAGAAGGTCATCCAGCGTAATGAGCCCAGTTACAACACCAGTGCCATTTGCCCGATGGAGATTGGATATTGTAGGGCCCTTTCTGGTAGCGTCAAGAGGTCGGAAGTTTTTATTCATTGCGGTCGACTATTTCACCAAATAGGCCGAAGCAGAGCCGACAAGTGCAATATCAGAACAAAACGTCATTCAATTCATCTTTAGAAATATCATCTGTAGGTTTGGTACGTCCCGTTACAAATAATAACAGATAATGGGACGCAGTTCACGGGGAAAAATGTAAAGAAATTATGTGAGGATAGTGGCATAAAGATAAGCTTTGCTCCAGTATATCATCCGCAAGCGAACGGGAAGGTTGAAGTCACAAACCGAACAATAATATTTATACTTAAAAGAAAGGTAGAGGACAACTCGGGTACATGTGCAGATTTAATATCAGAAACAATGTGGGCATACAGTACAACCGTACAACCATCGACGGGGCATCCACCATTCACTCTGGCCTTTGGGATAGACGCAGTTGCCCCGACAGAATTAGTATGGCCAACAACGAGAGTTGCAAAATTCAACCCAGAAGACAATAACTTAGCCATCTTACTAGCCAGGGAAAGATGTGAAGAGTTAAGAGAAGCCGCAACAACGAGAGATCTGACATATAAAAGGCGAACAACTCGTTACCACAACCAAATGGTAAATGAAAAAAAGATAAGCCTAGGGGACTTAGTGCTGAGGAATGGAAGGGTCACAGGGTTAGACCAAACTAAAGGGAAGCTATCACCAAAATGGGAAGGGCCTTATATAGTAATTGAAGAGGTCCGTCCGGGAATCTACAAGTTAGCATTCGAGAATGGTCAAGAAATAGAAAGAACTTGGCACTTGGACAATTTATCAAAGTATTTTCAATAAACAGTTGTACATAACGAACAAAAAGCCTTGGGGCAGTTTTATTTCAATACAAAACCTTTTATTAAAGCAAGGCCATCCGCCAAACGAAAAAAGCCCCAGGGCAATAAGGTCAAAAGACCAAATGAGGCTACCCGCCAATACTAAATATGCCGTAGGGCAATAAGGTCAAAAGACCATGAGGCCACCCGCCAATACTAAATATGCCGTAGGGCAATAAGGTCAAAAGACCAAATGAGGTCACCCGTCAAAATAAAATAAAAAAGCCTCGGGGCAACAAGGTTAAAAGACCAAATGAAGCCACCTGCCAAAATGCCGTAAGGAAATATCGTCGAAGGACCAAGGAGCAAGACCACCCGCTAAAAGTGCCTTAGGGCAACTATGTCGTCCAAAGATAGTCCACTTATCGCGTCGGGTAGAAAAAACAAAAGCACAAGGCCATAAAAAAAAAAAAACATCAGTCCATTGGAGGACGGGCCGTCAGGCAAGGGAAACACGAGCAAGGATGAAAGGGAAAACAAAACAAGCAGAAGTAATGAAAAAAGGCAAAGTACGAAACAAAGGTACAGAATCCGAAATATAAGGTACGTTTTTTAAAAACAAAAATAAGAAAAACTATTTGTCCGCATCGCCCGTAAGGTCTTGGAGGGTCTTTGGCCGAGAAGGATGTTCCTTAGGGATCCCGTGCGCCTGCCATTGCTCCCACATATACTGATTGACAGGTACAACAACGAACTCGTATTCAGGGCTCCGAAGGTTCACCATGTCCCGTTCATGAACCATACCTTCAATAAAATTCTTAAAGCAAGCACGCCTGTTCCGTTCGGTTATAGATTTGGCACCTTCAGTGAATTTCAGCTTAGCACTTTCAATGTCTTAATTGTTGTATGGACGCAATCCGGGCGACCCCTTCATCCCTCTCCTTTCTAAGGGATTCATTCTCAGCTTCCTTCAGGGAAAGTGCATTGGTTAAACGAGTAACTTCATCCAAAGCGTCGTTGAGTTCACGCATCCGTCAGGCACCTCTGTTCTGCCGATAACGTTCCATAGCCACAGCTTGAAGGGCACGAATGTAGCACGCATCGTCGATATCGTCGGTGTTGGTTTTTTCCAGAGTTCCCCAGTCTTCTTCCTTCTCGATCAAGGCGTCCAGTCGGCCAAGTACCTGTTCGTAAATCCCAGCAATCCGTGGGGCTTGCATATGTTCGGCCATAATCAAACGGTCTCCGGGATTGAGCCCGTTGGTAATCACGTCAGCATCGAAAAATTTGATGTACTTTGTGACATCTTCAGAAAGGCCGTGCGAAGATTCACCAACCTCATGATCAGTCTCCGTACGGGCCCTCTTGCCGCTCTTCCCGTGCGTCTCGTTCCCTGCAAATAAGCCCGACAAACCTCCTTCATCAGATTCGCCTGAAAAAAGAAAAAATCAACAAAGACGAATATGAGTTACCAGAAGGAACGAGATGCGGATGAGTAGATTTTCAAGTCCCAGTCATTAAACTAGAATAGTCAATGGGACTCGCACAGACAGTTAGAAGACAAGTGTACACGTCACGTTCCTCCGGAGAAAGTTCCCCTACGGAAAGTGTCCTAGCGTTAAAGGAAGAGGTATTTATCCATCTGGAAGGAATGCCTGACAATCCCATCGCGTTGGTCTTTACAAAGAAGTAACGATTTTCCCACCTGTGTGAACGGTCGGGGTATGAATCAAGTAGCTTGCACCTTATTCGGGAGGAGACCAGAAGCCGTGCGGCATTAGGTCGGGAGATAAAGAAAAATAGTCGAAAGACGTGTTCGCAAGACTCAAGGTGTAGTTTGTGACACAAGCTTTCGAACGAAACGACACGATCAAGGCTAGAAGGAGACAACTGAGAAATAGCAACACCAGCGTACGAAAGAAAAGACAAAAGAAAAGGAGAGGCGGGGAGCCGAAGCCCTAGGTCCTCGAAGCCCGAATAGAGGGTGGTATAACCATTGGGAGACGAAGAGGCAGGGGCATCGTCAGGGATCCCAAGATGAGCTATTGCTACATCAGGGGCGATCCCTTGAAAATGACGACTAGCCTGCCGCCTACTAAGAACAGTGGGAGGATCTTCAGAAGGAGTTAAAGAATTACCGTCAAATTGCATATCATCCACAAAGGAATTAAGATCGGCCATAGGAGGAGACACGGCAGTCAGCGGAAGAGAAACCCTAGCCCTGGTAAGTAAATGAGTAAAGGTAAGTGAAAATGAGAGTGAAAATCGAATTTATAGAAGAGCGTTGGCGAGAAATAAAATTTCATTTCCGAAACGTAAATTCCATACCCCAGGGCCGGTTGGGCTATACGGCATGGCAAATGCGTTTCAGTCCATGCATTATATTCAGCCCGGATACTCAAAGGGGGCGGAACAAAAAAGCCGTAGGGCATGCACCTGAGCAAAATCAGCCATAAAAATAAGAAGAAACTACAGTCCTAATGAAAGAGGTACCTGATGATCATAAACCCTGTACGAAGGGAGAACGGCATAAGTGGAAGGGCAACATATCCTGGGGGTGGTAGAACCGTGCGGAAAAATCGGGAAAGCGCAATTCGTGGGTCATAAATCCAAATGTTCTGAAGAAGCAGAACAAGGAAGCCGAAGGATAAATGCCTGGAGAAAATCGGAGGTAAGTAGGGGTTACGAGGCAGGGAAAAATAATAGAAGTTATACCTTCTCAAATGGCTCGTACAGAGAATAAGCGATGGGAGCCGGGTGGCTATAGTACCCGAAGGAAATGACAGGTTAGTCGAAGTTTGAAAGGAGTTGCCAGACTCCTGATCAACAAGCGGTTAAGCCCGGAAAAAAAAACTTCTTGAAAAAAAACTGTTTTTTTTAAGAAAAAGAAAATTACATCACTGAGACCGTATTGCAAACAAGGTTCGAAATAGAATGATATGGTGTCAGTACGTAAAGATGCAGGAGTCGCAAGGAGAGCTGCAGGGGAACAAGAAAACATTCAAATACATTTAAAAGCGATACAAGCAGCCCCCCATGAGGGGAACATTCGTGACGCCCGTCAGGTCGGCCCGCGAGAGAGGTAGTGGCGTAGGTCGTTCGAGGGAAGACCAGCACGTCCGGCACGCGGTCCGCGTCCCCGACGGCGACGAGCAGCAGGTGCGGTAGAGCGCCCAGTGGAAGATAGCTCAGTAGCAGCGGTTACATGGACCCCATCGGGGGGGGGAGCAGCTGCAGGAACTGCACCAAGGGCGGAAGCAGTAACAGGAAGCCCGGGTGGAGCACCAGCCGCGGAGAATCGGTTACCTGGAACAATTGCCGGAATGACAATACCGGTTCAATTGGAAACTCGCCAGAGAACACGAACACGTTGCTGGACCTCCAAAATCAGATGAGATAGGCGAGGGTTACCTGCAGCAAGTTCTTGAGCATCGCTAACACGTTGGAGAAGATCATCAGGCCAGACAGCTCGCTGACACGCCAACTCGTATCCCAACCCTTCCAGCAGGTGATCAAGAGAGGACATGATGAATGAGAAGAAATGAGTCAAATAAAATAAAAGAAACCCTTTTTATAGGATAGGAGGAAGGGGGAATACTGATGGTACCTCTGGTCCATCAGCCCAGGCCCACGCAAGAATCCAGAAGTAGGGCCCCGTGAAGTGAATAAAGGGTGCAGATCCAGATTGCCACACGGGTATTAGCCCGGCCGAGTCAAGCGGGCGGATCCTCCGGTCCGGGCGGTTATTTCCCCAAAGGTTGCGTCCCAAGTCTGTCGGGTCTATCGAGTCGTGTTTTGATCCGAGAACACATGAGCCAGAATCCGGTAGGAAACTGTATAAATACCCCTAGGGGTGAAATGTGCGAGGGGGAGAATTATTGTAAGATTGTCTAGTATGTACATATTGTGTACTATACGATCAGGTTGGACAGACCACCGGTTGGGATTCTGCGGCTAATGGTGGTAGTGGACTAATACTATCTTCTGGCTTGTCTCCTTGAAACAGCTTCAATAAAATAATTTGAAAAACCGGAAATAGTCTGGATAAAACATTGGTGCTTTCAAAATCTAGAGTGTTACATTAGTTCGACTGTAACAGTAAGATTTTCTAGAAGACTCCGATGAGCAATATCCGATGAGCAATCTTTTCTTCAATCTGTGATGACGACAGCGTTGTATGCACTAGAATTTTGTTACCATCTACGTATGAATTCAGTGTGAACGGTGCTGTAACGTAACTGCTGTCATGAGTTTGATATTTTTTTTTACAAACGTATTCAAATTCAAATTGTGTTTTTGATTTGACTATTTGTATTTTATTCATAAAGTCAAGAATTTATATGTTAACTAATCGGTAGTTCAAACTAGTTATAGCATTAATTATAGTTTAATGTATTTAATGTTGATGATCTAGTTAACCATTTGTAAGATCATAAGATGTTAAATTACACGACTATGACAGTAGGTAGTATGACTTATTGAATATCAACAACACTAGATTTCTAGGTCAACGGTCAATCCGGTCGCCAATCATCGTACGTAATAAAATATTATTAAATTTCACCCAACACACACGAAGTCAGGTTTCCTTTTAATAGGGAGAATTGAAGAAAGGATTTCCCGCAAAAAGAGAGAGCGAGAGAGGAGAAACTGCATGCTTTCGAAATCAACAAAGACCAAGCCAGGAAGATTGGGCAAGGTAAAGAAAACATATGTTCTTTCTTATTTTTTCGATTGATATTTTGCGTTTTTAGAACTAAAATTTAGGGTTTTCGGTATTGATTACTCATGGGGATACCGTCGTTGGAATTAAATTTTTTAAATTAGGGGCGCTCGGGTTCAATTTGATTCAGTGATTTTATATATTTATTTCAATTTAGGGATCTTTTTAAATTATTTAATAACTTCTTAGATGTGCCACAGTGCCCAGTTAGCTTAGAGCCGCAGAAGATGGAAATTTGGTTTTTATAATTAATCATTCCATTTTAACTTGAAGATCAGAGAAATCAAAAGTAGATGGATGATCATCATTAGTTAGGTTCAGTTTCATTCTTCAATCCTTGCTAGATTGTTGAGGAATCAATGAATTTGTGCCTTCAACTGTATTTTTAATGGGATTGTTGCCATTGATTATCTCATGTAAACATATTGTAATTTAATTAAATATGGACTGGTGATGTATTTGACTGTACGCTAAATCATTTTACTGACAGTTTAACATGCTTGTGTTTTCAATGATTCTCCCCTCACCCAATAATCTGACTTTTCAGTGATTCTTACCAATTAGCATGGTTTAGTTTTTTTTTGCACTCTAACTTGCTTATTTTCTTGGTGATTTCGATTTCAAATAGTATAGTAAATCTATTCAGTAAATGATTTAGGTTGAGGAATAAGGAAAGTCAGTTAGTCGTTTTTTTTCATAGCAAAGTTCTATATTTATCTCATAGATTTCTCATTTCTTGGAGTAAAATATGTTCCAATGAAAAATAGACAATATATCAATATACAGAAAAGAAAAGCAAAAATATAGTATCAGTATTCACTATTCAATAGTTTACTACATTGGATACCTTGGCACCACACACACCAAAAATCTTCCAATTTTATTTCACAAACAATCCATTTGGACAGTAATTTTATGGATCTAGGAATAATTTCCATTTTCCAAATTCCAATATGATACCATCTTAAGATACTTTAAAAGTTTGTTGTTGATATTCAGTTTCCCAAACAAGGAGCTTGAGACTTGAGAGTGCAGTGCAGACTTCTCTTTGCCGTAGTCACTCTACAAGTGATAGTTTTGGTGTCAAAAAGTGTTAATATTTTGCGGTCAGACACGGGAATATGTATGATGATTTTTAAAAGTGTTGATATATTCTGCAACAAAGTCTAATATTTTAACACACCATCTTGTTTCTTAGGAATCATTCTCAATCTCAAGAGCATTATAGTTTGCTATCTGTAAAAAAAAAAGAACTCAGCCAAAATTTGATGGACATGGATATTACGGTAATAACCCTAAACCTTGCAGAGAGGGTTTCATTTTTTAGCCTACATTATTTTGGTATCTTAGGCATAAGTTTTGCCAGAGGATTTGATTTTTGTACTTAAGTGTTTTGGCAGAATCTTTTCTCAATGTCTCATTTGCAAGAAGATGAAATTCTTCTGCTCCGTAAACAAACTACTGATGCAAGTTTTAAGGTGAATATCTTGCAAGAAAACTCCAATAATAGTCATCCTTTTATCTCGCATCATTAATTGATTGCTTTTGGTGGATTTCAGGAGCTACAATTACTAAAAGAGAAGCATATTTTGGAGAAAAAACTTATTGATTTGAGAATGGTTTGTACAGATTTCATAGACGTGAAAAGAGATGTTATACTCTCTTTTGTTTGTGTGCAATGTATAAATATTATTTTATATCTTCAAACAGGCACTTGATGAGAAAACCAGAAATGCTGCAGTTGATGCCATAAAGGATTTGAGTTTCCAGAAACAATGTCTTGAGGATAATTTAAGTCTGTCTAATGAAATGAAGGTATGATATATTTTCTTATGAAATGAATCTTAAAATACGTTCCATATGACTTTAAAATATGAGAATTATAATGTCTTAGAAGGTAAAATGTGCTATTATGTTAGTATGTTATAAAGAAGCAATTTAAAAATATTCGACATTGAGTGGAGAGATCCATTATTTATAGATAACATAGGCAATTCCCACATTTTGGGGATACACGCATGATCATAAGTTATAATTATTGGTCACAAGTTCAGGAAGCAGTCGTGTAACCCTAAGAAATATTATTTGTTTTCATTCAGCAAGAATAAAAAATTACCTGTCGTAGAGTTTATCTGAGTTTCTTTTGTACTTGAACATTATCCAGGAGTTTAATTACATTTTTAGCATTATCTATTATTTTAATTGATCTATGTATTTGATGTTCTTCATGTCATGGGATCAACTCACTATTCGATTACATTGTTACAATATTTACCTTTTATCTATGCTACATCTTCTCTCTAGGTTATGGACGATGAGCGGTTTCTATTGACATCATCGCTGCTTAGCTTATTATCTGAGTTTGATATTAGACCATCAGTCATAAATGCCACAGCCATTTGTAGTGGAATCAAGGTATTTCTTTGCAAGTTTTTTCTAAATTTTATTTACTCCACAATGTAGGAATTTCTGTTGGCTTAATCTTGGGGTTATACACACAAGAAAGCAACAGGGAAAATGGGTGTGTTTCTTTAATAAAGCTGGGAAAGAAAAAAAATGAGCACAAACATAAAACTGTAATAACATTTACCTGATACCAGTGGTAGTCTTTCAAATATTATATCAAAAACAATAATGTTATATTTGGAAAAATACAATACAATAAATCAAAAGTTCCAGTGATATATTTTATCAGGATTTATGTCACGACCTTTTCAATTTTTTTTACGTATAATTATATAGTAACTGGTAGTATGGTCTATTAATTTTTATCCTCAAAGAAAATGAGAGAATATATTTCTGCTTTAGTTGTTATTTATAACTTTAAGTAAATACAAATTACAAATAGTATCTATATTCTACTTGAATATCTTTTTTTTGCAAATATTAAATATTTCTCATTAATAATAATGAAGGGTAATACCCTGAAATTACAAATGGACAAGAAATAAAATGTGGTCGGAGTGATAGAATGGTTTCGCACACCATCAACCTTCTTCTATATGGCTTGTGCTCTTAGTGGTCAAGTAACTACATAGCCTCAGGTAAATATTTCTTAGTGATCAAATCAAGGATTTTCATGCGACCATGTGGTCATGCGATGGCCCTGGTCGCATGACCACCTGGGGCGCCTAGGCGTCGCATAAAATTAGGGGGAAAATTGCAATATTTTTCCTGTATTTATAGAAATTTATAGAAGTTTGTAGAAGTTTGTAGAAATTTATAGAAGTTTCCCTGCATTTATAGAAAATATAGAAGTTTCTATAAATATTAGGAATTGTGATTTCTTGCTCGCGGGTGTCAGAATCGCGATTTCTTGCTCGCCGCGGGTGTAGGAATCGCAACAGGGTTGCTCGCGATTTAGAATCACACGATGTCCACCTGTTAGAGTCTCTCGCTCCAGGTAGAGTCGCGCGATTTCTTACTTCTGACGGTAAGAAATCGCTCCAGTAGAGTCTAACCCTCTTATTTTAATATTTCTAATTGGGTAAATGGGTTAGGCGGATCCGCCTAACCCGTCCAGCGCATGAAGGTAAACGCCTACATGCGCTGGACCGCATGACAGCATATGCGACGCCTAGGCGTCGCATGAAAAAGCTTGGATCAAATAACTTAGTGATCAAGTAAATATTTCTTCTATAAGTCTCGGGAGGTTTGTCTCCCAAACCTGCATAATAGTCCTCCTCTCCATTTGTTAACCACAACCCTTAAAGATTTCAGCTCTAAAAGATAGGTTTGAGTCCTTGATGATTTCCAGGAATAGTGTTTCTGGAGGTCTGAGAGTATGCTGACGTAGCCTTCTGTTCCTATCGGAGCAAATGTGTCAAGTGAGGCTTCCAATTGTATTCCAATAGAGGCCCCATGGAGGTGATTGATGTGTCAGTTTTTGGCAAGCCTCAATTATATCCCCCATTCTAATGTCTGGATTTGTGAGTATTGGGGCTGGGGATTTAATATTTTCCATAGGGCCTAGTTGAGGAATTCTGTGAGGTTTAAGAGGAGATGTCTGGTGTAACTATAATTGAAAAACATGTGGCTAATGGTCTCAACTTCCTGGCCGTAGAGGAGGCATCTTAGCTGGATTGGGATCCCCCAAGCATTCAGCATTTGTAAGGTCTTAAGCTGCCTATTTTTAATTCTTCACAGGATGATTGAAAATTTTGTAGGCATATGAGACCATATGTCTTTTGCTATTGTGTCTTTAGGAGCCTTGGTCCTTGGAGCTTTTATGATTACACCTATAGAGTTATGGCTTGCGTTTCAATCTGAGTAAGATTGAGCTTCTTATAGATTGTGGCATCATACACTATGCCCCCACATCCCTAATGAATTCTACAGGCCCTCCATAGTCATATATACTGCTGCCTCTTTTTTCCTCTGGAGATCTGATTTCATTGAAGGCTATCCAAGAAAGAGTTGTATGTTTATTCTTCTATCTTTCCTCTAATTCTTCCCATATATGGAAGGCAGAAATTATCATTTTATACCCCCCAGAGTTAGTGAGGCTGGTGTGTATAAATTATGGGTGGGATTTGAAGCTTTAAACAGTCCATAATCTTTTTTTCCAGAAAACTCAGATGAATCTGGGGTCAGGTTGATTTTCAGCTTCATTGTTTAAGGAATCCCAAGAGTCTCCAAAGAAATCCCTAATGTCTTGGGCATTTTGGGGTTTTATCTTGGTCTCAAGCAAAGTATTCCTAACTGTCCTTTGTGTTTTAGACCTAGCCTTCTTTGCTCTACTAATGATTTGGGATCTCATCCATGAAGGGTTTGAGATGGTCCTAACTCCTAAGTGGTAAAGGTAGTAAATGCTTTCTAGCTTGACCTCCTCTGTTAGTTTTCTACTTTTCTTAGCCTTGGAAGTTGGTTGGGGCTTTTCTTGAATATTTTTTGTTTGATCTAGGAAGATTAAATTGGTGTGTATGTAGTTTGATGGGGAGTTATTGAGAGTATCCTCTGCAGGTGGGGTGGATGTTATTCTGTTTCTGTTTGGTGGTGGAGGGGGAGTGGATATGGGGACCTGGACTGTGAAGTATGTGATGTGGTTAGGTGTGTGGAGAGAATATTGAGTGTTTATTTCAGCTGTCAAGTGTGGTGGTGGTAGAGTTTTGTTGGGCCTAAGAGAACTTGGGGATATAATTAAGCTTTCCAATGCAATAGGGACTGATACATAACTGATGAGGGTGGAACCCGATCAGTGCTCGACGACGCTTCGAACAAGCGTCAAGCTGGAAACTCCGTGGGGAAATAAGCTCGAACTCTTCAGTTGCTCTGGCTCTACTTCGTTGGGACTTCTCTTTGGAATTCAACCTGCCCAAATGAATGGGAGTGACTCTCTATTTATAGGACTTTTTATGGGGGTAATCTGCTCATTAGGGTCGTAACCGCCTAACTGCTCAGATCTGGTTTCAAGTCGACTTTCTGGGATCGACTTTGTCCAGGTCGACTTTTCCAGTTTGACTTCTTGAGGTCGACTTCTGAATAGTCGATCTCTGGGAAAGTAGACCTTCCCACAAGTCGACTTGGAACCTCCCCCAACCTATATGGGTATCTCCATTCACCTCGGGATATCTGAATCTCTAGTTGCTTGTGTCGTGACCAAGTTCGGGATACTGTATCACCAGTACTCCCCCCTCCTCTACGTGCCAGGTTTTCCGAGGGATGCCTTTTAGTACTGCGGTCTGTGTGCCAGACCTTGTACTATCAATAACCATAATCCATAAGGCGTACTTTAGGAATAAAATTGGTTACCAAAATAGACATTTGGTCCGAGTCATTGTCCACATCAGCCTCCTCCGAGCTCTTTGTAGACGAGTTCTCCCTCTCTGATGACGTGTGAACTGCAGTGGAAGTGTGGAAGGGCTCTTGCCTTCTTTTGTATGGAGATCTCAAATGACTCGATCTGGGAAAATATAATAAAAGAAAGGATTCATACATGCAATTGACCCATTTAATGGGCCAGATACCCGATTTGGGTCCCCAATCTAATGCCAGGGCTGTCTGTAATCAGGGATTGATCATATTGATGACTTGTTCATCACAAAATACAATACAAAGGAAACAAACTTTTTTTTGTTTAAAAATAAAATTTAATTATAATGAGAGAGTCTAAAGTCTAGACCAGATATAGATTACGTGAGATGAAATAAGTTCATTATTTTTGACCTTATATAGCAGTGCCATGGCATTCCATTGTCATCATAGAGCCGTCGCCCGTCAGCTATTGCCTCAAGGATTTAGACTCTCAAGCAGTTTAAACTAATTTAAGTGAGATGCATTAACCTGGAGGACTGAATGTGGGTTGCATCGGTTTTCTATTTCGTTCTCCCCATATATACCAAACAAAACAGCTTAGTAACAAACCTTTACAAGAAACCAAGATAACCAGATCGTTTATTAAATTGATATATTCAATAGAATTGTTAAAAAATAAAAACATAGCGATTTAATGCCACAAAATTGTTAGGGATCATACTTCCTTCAAAAGTTCAAATATCGATGCAATTTCTTTAATGCGCATTTTTTGCGATTTTGAAAATAGTGTTATGATGTTATCTATTTTCAATTGTTCATGCTGATCGTTGTCAACATTTATTGTATACTCAAATCCAATGCTAAAGATATAACATTTAAATTAGTTTCCTCATTATTTTTCAGCGTTTATATCAGCAATTGCAAATGAGGTCAATGTCTTCTCATGTAAGTTTGATATCAGAGTTACACTCTCTTTAGTTTTTCTTTAAAAATAATCTTTTATTAACAAAAATCAAGCATTTGTTTGCATATCTTTTTCAATAATATTTTTTATGATTTTTCTTTCATTAAACTATTCACAATTTCACACAATTTATCATATACTGAAAAAATCTTTCTTTTATTCATTAACATGAACTCCATGGTGATTCTTCTGTTTTTGGCCTTGATTTAATGAATTATGCAAACATGTGTTATAGTTTGTAACTTTGTATTTCAAGAGGACTAAACATATGTAAATTGATGACTATTGATAAATTATTTTAAATAAGAACATTGTTAGTTTTTCACCAATTACCCCATCCACTCCGTATGCCTAACAACTATCTGGCTGTAGATATTTTCACTAGATATCTTGGGGTGATATGTTTTTAGCTCATTGTTTTATAAGCCTATGCATGTTAGTCATATATAGCTCCAAATTGAGGAATGAAAATAGACGATTTAGTCATATCTGCGAGTTAGTTGGTTGCACAGCTACCAATAGACGATTATTGTTTACTTTTGTATCTCTATAAAAATCACATGTTTGCTATATTCAAAAAATTACACAGCAATACAAAGTCTATCATTGTTCTCTACTCGCAGTTTCACAGTGTATAATAGAGGTATAGAACTAATGCATCAGGAATGATGAACGAGTGAACGACCACATTAGTTACATTTAACTAGTGAGCACTTATTATTATAGGTTGTCTTTTGCAAACGTTAATTAATTACTTCCCATATAAAAGGTACCAAATACTTATGAATACCATTCTTATGGTCAGCGTCTACGTGATGCACCTATGGAATCGACATCTAGTCAAAGGTTTGTCCGTGAGCATGATAAAATTGGTTGGAAAAATACTACTGCTAATGCAAATATAGGGGGGGTGCAATATCCATTTGTCAATAAAAAATCAAGGTATAAGGTTTCTATTTTTAATGCATTTTTTGAAAATTTCCTCCAACAGCTTTATAATAGTTCTTTTATTTTTGTTTCATAATACAGTGATGTTAAGGATCATTTAGCTTTATCTCCGAAAAAACAATATGACAAACAAATGGATCGGAAACCAAGTTTCAGATTTAATATAAATCCAACACATCAAACAAATGTGTCATTTGACTCGGAAGGTATTGAGTACCACTGATCATATAGAAAGTAAATTTTATTCAATTGTACACTGTTAGCACTAATTTCATACACTAATTTCATACAGATGAAATGATACCTTTACCTGGTATAGAATCATTCCAAATTCTTGGTGATGCTAGACCTGGTAGCACTTTAAGGGCATGTGGCTATCAAATAAATGGGGCCACCCTTTGCGTGTTTCAGGTATTGTATTTAACTATTTATTTAAATTTTATTATTATTTCCTGAGGTCACACACTCATGCATCGCTGATTTTTTCCATCAATGTAAAATTTATTAAAATTGAAAGGGGCCTAAACTAGATAAAATAGATATTTTGTGGTGGTGGTCTTTTGAGAGCTCTCTATATAGAAGAATTCAAGGCTTCAGTGGCTGTGAGCAGGATCTTCCTTGTGTAATTACAATTGTAGAACATATGCCCCATGGTTTGAATCCAAATTCTCCACGTCTCCTGTTTTTGAATATGGTTATGAAGCTCTATTTTATTTTCCATAATAGAACAAAGAATTTTATTGGGATTCTTGACCAAATTCTCTTTGTTTGAGGGTTTGGATTTCCTTTTACGTTTAGGTTGTCTGTCATTGTGGTGCACTTTAAAGTAGCTTTGTTGTTGGAACCACAGTCCACACATAAGTTAATGAATTCTGAAGATCATGTCCTTTCAAATTGATGAATTAGAAACTTAACTAATTTGGAGGGAATATAAGTCTATTCTCTTGAGTCTTGACAACTCTGATTTTTATCCTATCAGTTAAAATAGATTTTTTTAGGATTTCATAATATTTCTGCCTTCTTGACAGATGAGACTGTGTTGGCAGTAAGAAAATCTCTAACTCCTAGACCCCCTCTTCATTAGGTAGGATAATTTACTTCAAGGAAATTGATTTCTTCCCGTCTCATATGAAGTTATATGCTAGCTTTTGAAACTTTTTAACGACCGAACACTAAAGAGTGGTGCCTTGAGCCCAATAAGAAAATTTTTCAGCCATTGTCCAATTTACTAATTGAAATCTTCCTCTATATGATAAACACCTTCCACTTCGACTAGAGAGCATCTTTTCAAATTTCAATAGATTCGATGATTTTCCAGCACTGTCCATAATCCATATGTTTTCTTCTTCCCTGTTATGGGGATGCATAGATACATGACGGGAACTGACTTGACTGGAAATCCAAAGATCTATCTTCTAAGTCCATAATGCAGAGTAGTGCTATCTTTCTCTGAATATGAAGAAAAGATGTGTTATTTAGACAGTACAATTTTCTCCTTTTTTTATCATGGTGAGTCTTTTTACTCTATGAATAATATAAGTTTTTACATGTGTAGTGGGTTCGGCATTTTCAGGATGGAACGTGCCAATATATTGACGGTAAGTTCTAAGCACTTATTTATGATTACTCAATTGTATTTTATAATTGAAGGAATAAGAGACCATAAGTTACTTATTCTTCCTCTGCATATTCTCTAAAACTTTATTGAACAAAACATCTGAATTTCTAAACCAAGCCTTATGGAAGATCTCTAATTACTCAACACCAGCCTCAAACAGCCCTGATATTAGAGTGGGAGACATAATAGAACCTTCCCAGAAGTTCACACAGTATTCCCCTCCTTGGGGGTCTGCACTGGAATATTTTGGGAGAACTTACTTGGCATATCTGGTCCGAGAGGAACAGAAGGCTGAGGCAGCATACATTAAGGCCACCTGAATCTCTTCTAGAAGATATAATCAGGAACTCCAATTTATCTTTTAAACCAGATCTCTTCAAGAAAACTGCAGTTCACAATTGGAGGAGACTACTATGCAGGTTTGGGAGACCAACCTCCTGAGGCATAGCATATAATTACTTTTATTCCTAAATGCTATCTATATAGGAGAGAATTGATAGGATCCCCCATCTCCTTTCATCTTTTTTACATCTCTTTTATTTTTTGTAACGGACAATGCCCTTAATTTCTATTAATGAAAAAATTTACTTCTTGCAAAAAAAAATTATAATCATTCTCAGATTCTCATTGTAATCTAAACAGGTGCTACCAATCCTGATTATGTAGTGACAGCTGATGATGTTGATAAACATATCACTGTGGAATGCATACCAATTAATGATAATGGGCGTCAGGTTTGTAGGCTCCTCCAATATTTATGCCTTAACAGATACTATTTTATTGGAAAGTTTCCTTATTAAGATATTACAATTATTGGCTATATGATTTTTACTGTGTTGTTTATTATGCTACATCTATTTTAATGGAATATTTTATAAAATACCTATTGGAATGTTTATGCCAGTATTTATCTGCTCTATCTCTCTCTATTTTGATTTACCATTTTTTTCCACGAGAGACAGATAAAAGAACAGATGCTGCTTAGTGACTTAGTGTTAAGCATAATACTTAGTTATATTAGACTATTAGCTTATTTTAAGTTTAACATGCAGAACTAATTCTGTTATTATAAGTTTATTACTATGTTGGTATATTAGTTCAAGCCTTCAAGGTTATTTGAAATAATCTAGTTTATTACTTTATTGTTGTAGAAGCTGATGATTATTATAACTAAGGAGAAGAATAAGTTTAACAATAATGTGATACAAGAGGAATGAAAGTTCTCTAATTATGATTGGTCGTTTAGTTGAAACCTAGTCTTTCTTTCACATCAATCAACTAATCGAACATGTTTTTCTTCTTTGTTTATTACATGAAATTTCAAAAAATGAACTATGAAGTGGTCTCTATTGCTCATCACTGTATTCTAGGAATATTCTAAGAATATATTCTATTTACAATATTGATGCACACTTTTTAACATGTGGATTCTGGAATTCCTGTTTTCTCATTATTTTCTTTTGCATTTCAATGTATGATAAATAATGATAATGTTATGCTGAAAATGTTTATTCATTTTATAGGGTGAAATGGTGAAATTATCTGTCAATAACAACAACAAAATAAGATGTGGTGAGTTCTTTTGCAATTTATTTTATCTTACACACTTTAATTTAGCTGATTTGAAAGTTTGCATAAAAGTATCTTCTTTTATTACAAACTATATGTGAGATGTGCACGTTGAGAATAATTATATTTTGGAAATTTTCTGCAAAACAAGAGAGATGAAATAATTGAGAAGAAATATAGAGATATTGTGAAACCTTTTTTAGTAGATTTGTAAAACCAGAAAAAAATTAGAATTAAAATTGAAAATGCACAAGTACACTGGATGCAACTCCAAATTATTGATGGAACCCTAAATACATATCATAGTATTCTGACTCCCAGACATTTCTGGCACCGCTTTTGTTAGAAGAATGTTATACCTTCACGTGGAGGTGGTGGAATAGTGTTTGTAGGTGTCTGTGCCAAATCTCGAGGCACTGTGAGTGAAGGATCACACACCACATTTCCAAAGATGGTCAGAAGAACCTTATCGGAGATGACAGATGAGAGAGGGGTGTTTACTGAGAGAAAGTACACAACTACACATCCTTCATCTAGTTGAGCTTCCCGAGAGTGAGGGAGACTCGTAAAGTTTGTCATCAATAGACACTAACTATTCTAGTATTCTCTCTGAAGAACAATGTTTATGAAATCGTTTTCCACAAATTTTGAGTTTATGCTTGTTAGTTGTTAGGATCGAACACGATCACAACATTATTACTGGCTCGATTGAACACTGGTACACTACTACATCACAAAATTCCATTAGTTTCCTCTTACCTCTCTTCCTCCAAATATGCTATATTGCTATTTAATAAGCAGGTTGTTGCCATGGTGCATTCTGACTGGATAAGTTTGAATCAAATTTTCCACGTACACTACTTGTTCATCCCCCTATTTCACACTCTGTGGTAATAGGAACAGGGAGATATATGATGGTTGATACTCTCTTTTCTAATTGTCATTTTTTTGTAGTAATTTATGGCAGTTGAAAATGGACAATGGAATATAACCTCTGGAAAGGAAAATGATGGCAAGGAAAGATGTTAAATTTAGGATGTTGCTATATAATGGTGTTTTCCAAATTCCAAATTCCAATGGCCAAACTTTCTCTTTTCACCTTTTCCTTCTATTGGATTAGATTTAAATCTTATTCCCACCTTTATTTAAATTTAGGATTATCAACATGGTAATGTTAAACTGAGGAACTATTTATAAGGTGAATCATTTTTTTATTGAAAACCACATTTTGTTTAATGTTTTTTTGCAAGGCTTGTCAACATGGTAATGTTATTTTATATCATTATTCTATATATGTTTTCTCGCATTATACAGATCCTGAAATGCAACATGACATCCAGACACATGTATCGGCAGGACAGGCAGTGTTTAATGTTTTATTGTTGGTAGGTTGTTCTGAGTTTTCCTACTTACTAGTTTTTCTAATTTACTGGACAATTCTTAATTCCGTTTGTTCGCCTAAATTAAAATTCTATCAATTTGAATTTTCAACAGAGAGATTCTTCAGAAGTTTGGGAGCCGGCAACTCTTATTTTGAAAAAATCCACCTATGAAATTAAGATCATACGAACTGTAGAAGTTGAAGAAAAATATTCATTTCATATGTCGGTAAGCTTTTCATCGTTAAACTTATTCCGTGAGTTGATTTTCCCAGTAGATAATTGATTTTTGTTTTTGTGTTATGTAGATAAAAGTTCCACACGGACGCTCAACACAATTTGTGTTAACTCTTTCGGATGGAACCTCCCTTCCATTCAGCACAAGTCGAACCACTCAGGCATCTATTTCTGAAAATGACATTCGGTAGTAAATTTTATGTTTTCTTATTATTCTATCACCATCTATATACTATATGATTTAAGTTATTTATTAAGAAATTTGGTAGTGTTTTTCATTCTATTTTTGATAGAAGTAAATTTTTTCATTAATAAAATAAGGGGCAATGCCCTTGTACAATTGAAGATAAAGAAGAAAGATTGTTTCATTTTATATAGTATGAAGTATGAATACTTGAAGATTTGAGGTATGTTAAGTTAAATGCAAACACATGGCAACATGACTATGATGGGCACATTAGATGATGTCTTGTTGTTTTCTTTTGCTTTATGGTATTTTGTTTTTGAATTTTTGCATTTTTGTTTTTATGAACATTTATATGAATCTTTGCATGTAATTTATATTTCATACTAATTAATACAAAATCACAAACACGTTATCATTCTTTTATTTTTCCAAGATTTGGCGTTTCATCGCCATATTCATGTTTCCTATGTTAATTTATATTATTATTACCATTGTGTGTGTGTGTGTGTGTGTGTTAACACTTATTTCGTTTCTACGGCTAATTCTATTTTTATGATTTTTAATGACAGGTTACGGGATATTATTGTTTTGACTATGAGAATCTTCCAGTCTAAGGTAAGTCTTCAAAAGTATTTTCTGGCTAATATATTGAAACTTCCACGGGAATGTAATTGCACATTTTCCATTCGTCATACACAATGTTGAATGTTTCATGAGAAAATTGGTAGTAACTAGTAATAATGTAATATATACTGGAAAATAATGTCAGGGTTAAAATTTGAACATAACATAATTGGATCCACATTCTTCGATTCATCGGTAGACGTCAAGACTACTAAGCTAGTTTGTCTCGGTTAGCAGGATAAGGAATATAGGAACATTATTATAGTTTTACACTTTCTATTTGTTGTTCTTATTAACTAGAAATGATTTGCCTACTACCTACAAGTGGAAAACAGAGTAACCAACCATGAGTCCATGACATTTGTTACAGTCTGCTTCAATCCTCATGAATGGTTATCATATGGTTTTACTCAAAAGATATATATTCTCATATTCTTTTTCATCGTTTGTGGCAATTGAAATTTCTATGCAAATTCTCATGTGGTAAAAGTTTTGCGAATGATGTTATTGTAAAAGATTGTGCTTGATGTTAGTATAATTCATTGAAATAAATAGACGCATGCACGTCCCATTTTGTCATGTTTTTTTTTGGTTTCAGAGTTGAAGACCGAAACATTATGCAAAATCTTTCAAGTTGTTTGTTGTAAAATCAGGCAATTTTTGATGGTTGGGTTATTTTTACTTGTGTTTGCAGGCTTTGGGAAAGGCGCCTGTTTATTAATGGTTCAAATTAGTTGGAGTTTTGTTTAATGGTGTGTCCAAGGACGAATAATCTCCTGTAGTACGTGTGCTTATTTTTTAAATAATTTTTATGGGTATCCGGTATTGGTGCTATATATAATAAACTCACTGGGTACAAACCCAAGTCATTCTCCCCCACATTCCTTCTTGGGTTCTTCCTATAAGCAATGTAATAAAATTCATTCTATTTAAAGAAACCTCCCAACCAAATATGTGTTAAGAACATCCAAATATCCAACAATCGATTACAACATAGAGACCTGCCAGATCTATCATTTATCATTCTAGTTGAATAGAATTTGTTGGACATTTCATGTCCAAATAATGCAATCTTTGTGTCACAGATGTGAAATGGCGATCATCATCATCATCTGTTACAGGTAGTGGAAGAAGAAGATGATGGTGGTGGTGATGTGGCCGACCATTGGAAATTTTTTGCACACAAGAAAGTAATGATTCAAAACATAATGGGCTCCTTGTCTTGTTTGTCCTTATTACCTTTCTTTGCTGGAAAGGAAGAAAATACCGAGTCATCAAACTGTTTATAGGTGAGCATTGGTGTTCATACTCATTGGGCCATTGGCCAGTGCTAACTGATAAATCATCGTGTACAATGTAAGTGACGTGGATCCATAGATTATGGATTTATACATACATTACTATCATACTATGTACGATGAATCAACGATGTATTGATGAGTCAACTTTGGCGTGCGTGACGTTTTCATACACAAGCTTATCTTGACTTCGTTATTCTACATTTCTATCCAGGAAATTTTCATGTAGCTTCCTAACTAAAACAGTGTAAACAATCTATGTCCCTTGTTGTTTGGGAATTGGGAGTGTTAATTAATTATCAGATTTATTCTGTTCTAGAATTCTAGTGTTCTCTACTCTGGATTTTGTGATTTCAAAAGAAAAATGTGACCCATATGATTATCTATATATGTGAATGATTGAGATTCTGTATTTATTATTTACATTGATGGATAGATCATAGATAGAAATATAGAAAATAAATAGATTATTAGATTAGAATATTAGATTAGATAGATAGTTCATAATATAGACAGACGGTGGCAGCATGAATAATAAATATTGCAACGCGGTTTCATAGGTTTAGCCTCGGAGTTTGGTTCGGAGATCGTGTGTCATGTTTATGTGTACCCTTTAGTCTCCGGATAAGAACAAACCAATGCCCCTCCATCTTCCTCTGCTTCCATTTTTTCCCTTTTCCTCCAAAGAAAGAAAACCAGAGGTCAACCTTGGGATGGAACAAGACCCAAACTTTATCAAAGAGATCAAACTCAACTGCAGAAAGATGTTGGTATGTATGTTTGTTTCAATGTTGGTACGTACTCTGTTTTCTTCTTTTTCTTCTTCTTCTTGAATCTCTGTTTGTGTTTGATCGATGAAGGGAGGCGATGAAGAAGATAGCAAATGGCCACCGTGGTTGAAACCATTGCTGAATTCAAGGTTCTTTGCACAATGCGAGTTGCATGCTGATTCACACAAGAGAGAGTGTAATATGTACTGTTTGGATTGTATGAATGGAGCAATCTGCTCTCTCTGCCGTTCCCACCATAGAGCCCATCATGTCATCCAGGTTTCTTTCTTACTCTCTTTCTCGCCCCGATATTCTTCCGATATTAATTACATAACGTAGGTTTGCTGCAGATTCGAAGGTCATCCTATCACGACGTGATCAGAGTATCGGAGATACAGAAATACTTGGACATCACCGGAATTCAAACCTACATTATAAACAGCGCTCGCGTGGTCTTCTTGAACGAACGCCCACAGCCACGACCAGGTAAAGGTGTCACCAATACCTGCGAGGTCTGCGGAAGGAGTCTTCTCACCTCCTTCCGCTTCTGCTCTCTTGGCTGCAAGGTAATCGACCGATCACTAATTATATATATATATATATAAATCAACTAATTCATCGACCAATCTTCTGTCCAGAAGGAGAGAACATCAACATCAATATCAACATCGTTCAGCAACAGTAAGATTTCGACGATGAGCCATCGTCTTCTATCCGATTCAGAAGGGTCCTGTACAAGTCATAGCCACGGGAAGATGTTCCAAAGCTTCTCCCCGTCAACACCGCCCCCGACCGCCAACATGAGCCATCGGAGCGCGAAGAGGAGGAAGGGTGTACCTCACAGAGCTCCTTTAGGTAGTCTCCCAGTGCTATATTAGTTAATTTGCAGCAGTGACCGACTGACCGCCCCAGCATATAAGTTTGTTAATTAGTTTGTTAATTATAGCTTAATCATCCAAGTTTAGTTTTTTTTGTATACAACAAATGAATTAAATTTCCATAATTATTACTTACAGCAGTCTGTAAAGAAATTAAATATTGTAAAAACAATCGACGGCGACGAATTATTTCCGGAAAGGTCAGTCGGTAGGCGGTGGTTTGTGGTGGGGTGAACGGAGCACTAAGTGGTGATAATTAGCGCACTGAGCACATGATCGACAAGGGATGGGTGATGGATGGGTTGAAGAATGGATTATACATTTATTTATACATCGATCCCATATTTCTATTAATTCTCCTAAAATCAAAATATTAAATAAATTAAGATTCCATGCAACTCTCACAAGTTTCGATGACACACAGAAGAGGTCAGTGTGGTGGGTTTTGCTTTGATGCAGATGCTGTCGTGTCATTAATATCCATCTGAATTCTGAACATCAGATCGATCGATCGATCTACAGATCTTCTTTACTTGGATCGTACTTTGATTCATGAATCATGATCGTTTCAAATTTGAATTCAACATCCCCATATTTTCAGGAGCAATTCATTCATTATTCCTTCACTTTCATTTTCAACCAATACCTATAGCTGACTACACGACAATCTGCTCTACCATCCACCATAATTCATCCATTCATCCATTCCTACAGCTACATGTGCTTTGAACTTGGATTGGGTGTTCGGTGTTCACGGACTGCGTAGAGACAGACTGCTTAGATTCAGTGGAGCAGATGGGAATGAATGAAGGAATTTGTGATGTTTTTTTGGTACATCATCAACATCATCTGTCTCACTTTGAAATAATAAATTCCAAGAACCAAACCTGGTTTTCGCGACTGTGATTTTTATCTATGTTTTGTTTCAAAAGCCAAGATGAAAGAAGATAGCACTGATTGATAAAGTTGGTTCATCATAGTTTGGGAAATTGTCAAATCCAAAAAGGACTTGTTGATGCCATTGTTCTATTGCCAATTGCCATATAAAGAAGATGATTAAGATAGAGAGATAGAAATAAAAAAAATTAAGTAGCATTGTCCATCTAAATCATGATCACTGCCCAATTTAATATCATTTATAAGGACATATATATGTTTAATATCATCTAACAGGCCTGATCTTAATACGTAATGCTTACATTTTTCAGAAAGGTATGTTTCAACCCAATCCAATCGGGTCATACGTCAACCCATCAAGATTAGGTTAAAACAAAAAACTCTATAGATTGATGACTTGTTCCTCATCAAAGGTTTCTGTTGCTCTAAAACCCCCCAAACATGCGTTATGTCTGAAGAATTCAAATAAAAAAACCTTTGTATTCTTTCAACTGTTGAATTATTGGGTTGAGTGCTGACGTGGGACCAAGTGGAAATCGATGATGACAATAATTGCATTGGGAAGTTGAACATCAAAATCAAAAGAAGATGCTCCAGAATTTGGACTATGAGAGACTGTCTATGATGCATTGCATTGATATTTGATGCTCTACTTTTCTTCTTCTTTGAAAATAAACAAATTCAATTCTGCAACTAAAAACTTTTCAAATTGATTGATAGGACCAAGATCAGATAATCCTAACCATTCAAACCATCTTAACATCTTTATTGATCAAATTTTATCCCAAATCAAAATCTACAATTCAAATCCATCTGATTGATTGCATAAGAAATATCTAAAAACCATGTTCAAAAAGAAAAAGATAAAGCAAAGATTAAAGAATCCAAAACAAAACTCTTTGCTACTACTAAGTACTAACTTATTTACTTAGCTACAGTCTACTTACTTTGCTTTGATCTGAAGCCTACTTGGGGTTCCTTCTGCTTCTCTCGTCTGGAGTTCTGGAGATGGTTTTTCTGGATAGCGAGACAACCGCATGGGGACCATATGAACCAAGCAAGGACTGCTCGAGAGGTTTCTGTAGCGTCTACTGCCCACACTGGTGCTACACCATCTTCCCACCGCCTCCGCCTCAACTTAACTTCTCCGATGATTCCGACTCTGCTTCCGAATTCCCACCTCTAGTCATTGCCATCATCGGAATTCTTGCAACTGCTTTCCTACTCGTTGGCTACTACACCCTATTTTCCAAGTACTGTGGTAGCTTCGAATTCCTCCGTCGTCGCCGTGGAAATGCCCAAATCGATGCCACTCACGATCACCATACAGGCGAAGGAGACGGCGGGGGGAGTCAATTGCATCATAACAACGAGGGGTGGAGGTTGACGGTGTCCGAGGGACTCGACGAGTCCGTGATTCGGACTATTGCGGTTCAAAAGTATAGGAAAGGTTTGATCGATGAGACGGATTGCTCAGTCTGTCTGGCCGAGTTCGGGGAAGACGAGACTCTTCGATTACTCCCCAAGTGTAATCATGCTTTTCACATGCACTGCATCGACACATGGTTGAGCTCACACTCCAATTGTCCTCTCTGCCGATCCATTGTGGTCGCACTCGCGACAACCGTACCAAATCCCCAGCAGCAACCTCCGGAGCAGGAGTCAGAGGATACCACAGTCACCGGCACCAGCAACGAAACCGTGATCGCGATTTCAGATTTGGAAAGAACCAGAGAGGTCGTGGAAGAAAGAGAAGACCAGCAAAGTGAACATAGGCATGGACGGTCGGCATCAATGGAGCACCGAGTTTCCATAGCCAACATCCTGGATATGGGCATGGAGGAAAACGGTTCGTCTTCAGGAGAGAACAAGGAGAGTTCTGTTCCTGCACCAATGAAGAGATCACTCTCAAGCGGGAGATTTTATTTTCCCCGGCACGGTTGGAAAGGAAGTTAAATGGGTTTTTCTTGTTTGTTGCAAATTTGTAATCTGCATGCCTGCTTGCTTGCTCGCTCGCTTTTAAAAGTTAAATCTCAATTAAGATATGCTTAATCAACATAATCAACAGAAACATTAACGATTTAACGATAATGCTGCTTACATAATCTACACTAGCCTTCGATCAATGAGAGCACGTGGTGAACTGCACCTGCTATGTTATCTGCCGAAGTCAGACTGCAACCTTCCTCAAGCTGCACCCAACGCGATAAAATTGAAATATAGCAGAGCGGAAGAGAGAAGAAGAGAGCAGAGTTTAAAATATAAAAAAAACACGAAATACCTTGGCACTGAAAGAGTATGCAACCATGGGATCCTCCAGAGTAGTGACATTGAGGTGGAGAACTGCGAGTCCAAGCGCTTGAAAACCTGCAACGATTCTCATCAGCTGTCCTCGTTTCTTTTCAACAAGTATGCGTATGTTGGCATGACTGTCGATCAATGTCACGTCAACATTGGCAGACAACCATCGGTTGTTCTGGGTCGAACTGGATGAAAACCTTGGATTCAAAAATGAGATTTCATTCGCTTCCTCTCTCGTATCTGATGATTTCATTTCTTTTACAACTGCAATCTTCTTGAGTTCGAGTGTCAGTAGGAGATGCTCAAGTTCCTTCACGTAATTGATAGCTCCACCCACAATTGACGCCTGGTCTCCCTGAATGTCAACAAACAAAATTTATTCAAAACAAACATCAGAAGCCATGTCACAGTGCGTATCACCTTTTGGATGTACGATTCCGGCATGATAGAGCGGAGAACGCCGAGGTGGTCGTTCATTAACCTCCGACGGTTGCGTTCCACGGCGATGTGATTCATCCTTTGGGTTTCTATCTCCTCTTTGTTCTTACCAGCAGGCTGTCTCTGTCTCTGTCTCTGCTGCATCTTCTTCCTCTTCTTCTCATTGGAATCAAATGGCTGTGCCTCCATTTCTTTTTTCCACTTCGAACAACTGAAGAAGAAAGAAAACCAGAGAAACAAGATTCATGTCATGAAGAGGAAGAATCGCTTCATCGTTTGCACGTGAGAAGCAACTACTAGCAAGTAGTAAGGATGAAAATTGAAAACGAAAAGGAGAATGGTGAGACAAACGATCACCTTTTCCTCCATCTGTCTGTTGGTACCCAAGAATCAAGATCCACAGATACCGTCAACACTGACGTCGGGGGGTCCCAAGAAGGACCATATATCTACACCAGAAACTATGAATTGTGTGTAAATAACGACGAACAGGGAATCAGGGATGCGACAGCAGCTTCTATTTGCTTCTAATCAACATCACCCATTCAGCAGCTTCTATGAGGAGGATTATGAGATGATTGGTGCTTTTTTCTTATTCAGAGTTCCAAGGAAAGAAATTTGAAAAAGAGGAGTAAAAATCCAAACCGATCCGAGTCCCCAGTAGATCAAGTAGGAGAGATTGATTTGTATTTTGCCCTGCTCCTCAACCTGCAACGCTACACTCCTTCCCTGTGGGCTGTTGTCCGACTATGGCTGATGATGAACAGAAAAAAGTTGGGAAACATTTAGGTCTACTGAGAAGAAAAGTGTAGTCGTCAGGACTCAGGACCATGCTAACATATCATTCATGTATACTTGGACCTTGGTCAACTTTGGGATTGCATGTTACAGCTGTCTCATTAATCTCAACAAGTGAAGTAACACCACAACCTACAGAGTACAGTACTTGCTTGCATTATCCTTCATTTCCTTTGTAATATTATTATTTCCATTCCCTGCACAACTCAATTCATTCCCAACCCAAAATAATTCACTGTCAAAAAACTAATACAAATTACAAACCAATAGAATATAAAATTGAAATCTGATTTTATAATCCAATTTTCTTTATTTCGCTTGTGAAATGAAAGCAAAAACACTTCATACATAACTCAATTCACCAAAATTTCATTTTGATGCCATAAAAGCAAGTGATGCCAGCAAAAGATGACAGAATACCAGCATAACCAAGCAAAATGCAAAAGGATGCAAATGAAGTTGCAGAGAGTGTGTCGACGGTTAAGTTTACCAGACCAGTAAGCAGATTTGCCTGCAAATAAAAAGGGGAGTGGGTGGGTGGATTTTTAGCTTCAAGTATATTGTCAAGTAAACAAGAGAAAAAATACTGTCAACTCACTATAAGAAATATTCCCAACATATTTCGATCGATTGCTTCTTCAAGTAACAAAGTACCTCGACTAGGAAGTAGATCTGAAAGCATTACAATGGCTAATACCTGGAAGGAGGTAGAATTCAATCAAAATTATTAAAAAAGAATAAAAGATGATCAAATAATACTTTTGGTATCCACGGACTATGGGGATTATTAACAGGTATTGTTAGTTAATTAGTTATTGCCTGAAAGTTTCCAGCCAACACAAGAGAAACATAAGCCATGTTACACTGCATAAAAAAAACGAGACAGTCAAAATGAAAAGAAAGTAACACAAGCAATGTGCACGAGTTATATTATCCAAGAAAAAAAAATTGTCATGCAAATTACAATGGTGTACCATTCTACGGGAGACTCTTTCCACACACTTGTCCAGAATGACAGTTGATAACCTGTTCAAGTATTCATCATGAGTAATAAAGAGATTACTACAAGTTTAACATATCCAAAGGAAAGAAGGCAATAAAAAATCATGCAACACTAACCAAAAGAAGATGGTAAGACTCCAAACTTTAATTCTTGCCATATTAACACTCGACTTTGTGACAGTCTTCACACTTCCATATAATAATTTGTACCCAAAGTAAACACCAGCAAGATACATACCCCAATATCCTGATGACATCAAAAGCTTACAAAATTGTACGAAGAAAAGTAGCATAGATAATTGTAAATGGTCAGATTTATATCTTATCGCCAAATATTATATCATTTAAGTCCATCATATATTTCAGATTAAGTTCTTTTATGCTTAAAGGAAAGTATCATATCCGTTTATGCAATCCAAATTTTATGCATAGTCACATACGTGAGGAGGGAGGGGTTCTATCCATCTTGGGATTTAATCGATTAAATTTTCTATCCACCCCTCAGCAGTAAATGGGATCAGGCCTACAATTTCAAAAGAAAGATGAGGTAAATAATTACACTAAGAAAGAATGAAAACATTCTATGTGATCATGACACTAAAATTTGTACGAGATCTAGTGCTAAGAGAATGGGAAAATGGTCTTAGGTCATACGATGCTAAAATTTGTATGATTATGCAAATGAAAAAAACGTATAAGTATCATTATGCTGGCTTCTTGCTACAGGTAGATGATAATTATTTGATAGTTATGACTGAATTTTAGCTGAATGATCATTTCTATCACAAATCATTTGATTCGTTTTACCGATGGCCGTGGCAGCATGCACCTAAAAAGATTTTATACAACAAAATTTATGATTCTTTATTTTTTCATAAAAAAACATGGTTAAAAAAAGAAACTACTGAATTGCTTCATTGAGGAATCTATTATTCTATTAAACTAAACCTTACCAAATATACTGAATAGACCCTCCTTGTTCTGGCTGATAATGTCACTCCCCCTACTGTTTGATAGAAGATACTCATTTAAACCCAAGATCAAACATATCTGATAAGCTGAAAGAAAAATCAGTACATAAATATTCATAGTTTCAAATTTTCTTGAGCATCTGCAAATTACAGAATAAACTACTGGTGGTTAAACATATACCTATAAGAATTAATAAAGCAAAGATTCCACAATAGTTAGGATGAATATTGATTGAGTGAGTAAGGACAGACACAGCTGCAAGTGTGAAAAAGAAATTCCAGTGTACACCATATTCTCCCACATGAACCTGCAATGTGAGCAAGAAAAAAAATACTAAAGTAATTACCAAGTATTCAGGTGTTTCACGAACGTGCCAATTTTATGGTTACAGAGTAAGACTAGTCTTCTACTCTTCTAAACATTGACTAATGCATTTCTTACCTGATAATCTACGCCGGATGTAGAAAGGATGCGAATAATGCCGAGGATTAATAATGGAGCTGTGTCCTTCATTGCAGATTTCCACGATCTGCTAAAACAAAATAACTGTGAAGCCAATTTGAGTGTGGCCTTCAATCCTTCATTCATTACAGAATTGCAATTTAGCATGAAAATTGGATATAAAGAGAGAAAGAGAGGCAGGATCTATTAGGCTCATTGAGTTCATTTTGTTGTGCTGTTTTTATGGTTTTCAAACTGATGAACCAAAGCAGTGCAAATGAACTAAATCGACATGTATAAATTAAAAAAATGGTAGCCACATAGAGTTTAAACAAGATGCAGTTTCATTAGATATTTTCAATGTATTTTTTTGTTTATATTGGTGACTGTGTTAAACTAGATAGAAATCACTTAAACATGTTACGTTCAATTTAATGATAAACCTTTACGTTGGAGCACAACAATAAAAATCATGATTTTTTTGTGCTAATTTGTTGAAAATCGTTATTTTTAACTTTTAAGATGAGATTTGAAATCGTAGGAAAAAATAAAAGATAGCTTACATTAACATCATGTTACGAGCCAGCCTTGAGACTAGAGAGTTAGCTACAACAAATGATCCCACTCCTAGATCCATCTGCAAAACTTAGAGAATATCTCTGGATATTTTATTTCTTCTCGAATAATTCAACTATTTCAGAAACAATTATAAACCACAAGTCCTCATAACAAACATATAAAGCTCTAGTATTAAAATAGAAAGGAATATACTGTCCATATTGGTTTCTAGCAACGTACCAGACTAATTCCATAAGCCTCTGTCTTTGCATACCGTCTAGGGAAATTTTTAAAATCAACAGCTAATATGCACAAGCATGTTACAACCATCTATGACCAAAAGAAAATCAACTATGACAAATTTGAGTTAGAAAGAAGATAAACTATTCATGTAAGAGAAATTCAGTGAAATCAACCAGATAATCTGGACTTACAACAACAACTCTATAAGATGACACATAGGACCGAAGAGAGGAGTTATGATGCTGTCCAGGACCATAAGTCGATAGCCAGAATCTAAGGAGAATCCGAGAATAAGTATAGATAGAGATTAGCTAAGGATGTGGAAAATATGAAAGACAATAACTTCATATACTAAATTCAATTGGAACCATAGATACCTTTTAATCAAGATTGAAATGATTAGAAATATCATTAAAATTGTGATTGTATAAGCCCAGTCAGCGAGAACCTAGCATGAAAATTAGGATAACATGAGCAAGCATTAGGAAAATCACGATCGTAAATTTCGAAATGATGCAGATTTTCTTTGTTTGTATTAGATTATTGTATTTGGTTTTGAAACTCTCATACATTAATACATCTTAATGTGACCGCTTTGGTCTGAATACATATAATGCGTTCAGTTCATTATCAAGAATATGATACAAACTTTACACTGAACGAGATGCAAACTATATATAGTCTATGAACATGAAAAGTGAAAACTTACAGTGAAAACAGCCAGAGTAGGAAGAACAAAAGAGAGGAAATCCATAGACAAAGTTAGCATGTACACTCTCCAATGAATATAACGAGAAGGCATGCATCCATCATTTATGATGCAAAAACCAGCCCCCCAATGTCGGAGAACAATTAGAGCCTGTTATAAAAAAAATCCAGTGGAGAATGCGGAGACATTTAAGAAATTGCAAGGAATGAATGAATTATAAAGAAACTGTAAGAAATTCTTACCGGTACGATTAATATTAGAGAAATTAACTCTATTATTGAAGATCCACTCAAGTTACTCACGAACCTGTAAGTAATTTTGTTAAAATTAAATGAAAAAAGAAGAAAGAATGAGTCCAAGAGAACCACGTACTCTTCCTTTAAATGTTTACTTGGGTTGAAGGAAAATGACTTGAAATCCTCCATCTTCTTCCTTCACTCGAAGAAACCCGGGATTCAGATGCTGATGAATTAAAGAAAGAAACTACTAAATAATAACTACATTAAATTGATATTCACTAACAGATAAGAAAACGAGGTCCAAAGAAGAATAAAAATCGATTTTTTTTCCAATGATACAAAAAGGAAGAAAAGAGTAAAGGTTGAACTTTGTAGAGGGATGGAAGCAAGAAGAGGATCAATGTTCTGCCATGGCAAAACAAAATAGTATAATAGATTCGTAATTACGAATTATACATAGAAACTCTCAAACCCTGAAAATTGAATGAATGAAAGAAGGCCGACACACGAAATTCCTGTTTTCTCCAAACCCTAGATAATTATTTACCTCGATCGATTAAACATTTAAACACACTTTTATTTCGAATCGATCTAAGTGTCAAATCTACAACCAGTAAAATGAAAAAAAAAATTCAATGATTTCGTTACCATTAAAATTGTTTGGTGTAGATCCTACGGCCAGGATGATTCCACCAAAGCTCCTCAATTTAATTAATATTTATAATTTAAAATTACAAATACTTCTGACTGATGTCTTCTCTAACGACAAGTTTTACCCACTTTCCGTATCCAAAGAGGGAGGACGTCAGAAATGGCGTTGCCTTATCCAATTCCTTCCACCTCCTCCACTATCATTCCACCCCCACTCCACAAAACCAACGTATCTCTCATTTTTCATCACCCTCTTCTTCCTCGCTGCGGCCGAAGACCCCGGTGGTGTCGAATCGCGTCATCCGGTAAAGGCGGTGGTGATCCGGGTTCAGGTGGAACGTGGGAGTGGAAGAAAAGAGTGGTGTTTGGTTTAGTTGTTGGTGACGAGGAGGATGAGGACGAGGGTTCGGAGTCGGTAATGATGGATTCGCCGGACAGATGGGATGTTTTGGGGCTTGGCCAAGCAATGGTATGTATAAATTATAATCATCAATTTCGTTTAAATGTTTTAGTTTTTTTTTTTAAATTTCTCAACAGCTCTTAATTTCATTAGGTAGATTTCTCAGGAATGGTGGATGATGAATTCTTAGAAAGAGTGGGTCTTAAAAAAGGAACTAGGGGAGTTGTTAATCATGAAGAGAGGGGTAGAATTTTGCAGGCTATGAATGGCTGTGATTTCAAGGCTGCTGCTGGTGGATCTCTTTCAAACACTCTTGTGGCATTGGCAAGGTTAGGAGGCCGTTCTCTAAACATCGCCATGGCAGGAAGTGTAGGTGGTGATCCATTGAGTGAGTTTTACAGGTACTCTTTAATTTTAAATAAAGTTCGATTCAAATTGGATTTTAAGTATGGAATCTGAAATGATGATGGTGACAATTATAAACCACAATTTCTAAAATTTGCAGGGCCAAACTAAAGAGAGCTAATGTGAATTTTCTATCCAACTCCATCAAGGATGGAACCACTGGAACTGTTATTGTCCTTACTACTCCTGATGCTCAACGAACTATGCTTGCATATCCGGTAATCAATTAATTAATTAATGATTAAACATGCATAATTTACTTGCCGATTTCATCTAATCTATTTATTTAATTCTCAGGGTACATCATCGGTTGTTAACTACGACCCATGCTTAGCCAGTCTAATATCAAAAGCTAATGTGATTGTCATTGAAGGATATTTGTTTGAACTTCCGCATACTAAAAATACAATCTTGAAAGCATGCGAACATGCTCGCAACAATGGAACACTCATTGCTGTTACTGCTTCTGATGTATCCTGCATTCAAAGATATTATGACAATTTCTGGTAGTTAAAACTTGGAACATTTCCCCCTCTGGAATTAACGGTAACGTGGTTTTTTTTTCATTCAGGGAGATTATTGAAAACTATGCAGACATCTTATTTGCCAACAGTGATGAAGCAAGAGCTTTTTGCCAATTCTCTTCAAAGGATAGCATTGTTTCATCTACCAGGTATTTGAGTCATTTTATCTCACTGGTTTCAATCACAGACGGTTGTCGAGGCTCGTACATTGGCGTCAAAGGTGAAGCGATATACGTTCCTCCGTCTCCATGTCTACCTGTTGATACATGCGGGGCTGGCGACGCTTACGCATCAGGTATTCTCTACAGTATCCTTAAAGGGTCCTCAGACTTGAAAGAGATGGGAATGCTAGCATCTAGAGTGGCCGCAACTGTTGTTGGACAACAAGGTACCCGTCTTGGTATACAGGATGCCGAAAGATTAGCCGAGTCATTTTCGCCCAATCTAGATTTTCCATCTATAAATTCAGATGTTGAGTCAGATCACATTTCAAGCTGCTAAATTCTTATGCGGGGCAGTGACCAGAGGGAGGAGAGGGTGCTTCTTCTTGCATGCCAATTGCCAAACGTAAATTTTATTTTTAATCTATACGCATTTAATTAGAATAGTAGAAATACCAGTTGTTGTATAATTAGAGATTTAGGGTTTGAATAAAAAGACCGATTAATATTTGAATTTAGAAGAAAAATCCCATGATTAGAATTCAATCAATTCATAATTATTTTTTTAATTCAAGGGATCCATTATATTTGTCTATTGGAGTGTTTGGCATTTGTCCAATTCTTTTCTATTTATAGAATTTTACCTATTCCCAAAACAGAAAGAAATAGTCATCAGATGACAGCTGTAAATGGCAATTGAAGAATTCGAATCTATTTATGATATCACATGTATAAATGGTAATTCGCGCTCCCCCTTCCCTTCCCTGAAACGGGCAAATTACACCCCATATTCACATGGAAGCAGCATCAAGAACCGGTGCCGGAGATGAAGACAGGCAATTGAATTCTAATCTTTCTCTGTCTCTGTCTCCACTAGAGATCAAACAACTGGCTTCCGTAATCGCGTCTCACCACACATACTCACCTAACCAGAAGCAATGCTCCTCACTTCTAACTCAACGGACAACCGCCACGCCTGACGCCATCTGGTCCATCGTCTGCCACTTCGAATGTCCACAGATCTACAAGCACTTCATCCGTAGCTGTACGGTTAAAGACAATAACATCGGCATCGGAACTATCCGGGAAGTCAGCGTCATCTCCGGTCTTCCTGCGAGCACCAGTTCTGAGAGACTCGATGTCCTCGACGATGAGAACCGGATCTTCGGATTCTCCATCATCGGTGGGGAGCATCGATTGAAGAACTACAGATCAATAACAACCGTCAACGAAATCACAGACGATGCTGGTAAACTCTGGACGGTTGTTTTGGAATCGTATATTGTAGATGTACCGGAAGGGAACACGGTGGACGATACCCGTTTTTTTGCCGACTATGTTGTCAAACTTAATCTGCAGAAACTCGCTTCAGTTGCCGAATCACCACCACCGTCCGATAAGTAATCCATCCTCCACCAATCCACGGTTCGATCTCTCTCGCTCACTTTCGCATATCTCTATGACTCTATCCACCCACCTACTGCTATATGAATTTCTTAATCTCTACGTAATGTAACATTTTCGCATATCTCTATCCATATATATAGCAATAAATTGATTGAAGGGAGGAACATATAGGGACCATCGATCTATGATGATGGATTGATTCATGGTTAATTTACAAGTTTGATCATGAATCTAAATTGGGTTTGTGGAGAGGCTCTTGGAGTAGGCCAATTGGCATGATCGGGAACCTTAATGATTTTGAAATTCAAACCTTTATATAAATTTATAGCCACTGAATCATTAGCATCACAGTGTAAAGCAATAGAGCGACAACCCCAACTACATGATCGAGTTTCTGCCTCAGCAATCAATCTCTTGGCAATACCCTTTCTTCTGTGTGCCTTGCCAACGGCAACGTTCGATATGTACGCAATTCCGGTTCTATCAATAAATAGAAAAATCAACGTAATACATGGTTGAGCTAGAGGTTGCAACTGCAGATATCTGTTTTGCATACCTTCTTTTTCGTTGAGGACCTTTTCTGGGTAGAAAATCTGCTACAGTATCCAATGTTAAAATTCCGATCACTGCAGAAATCTCGTTGTCAGATTTGGCGACAAAGACGGATCTTTTGCATCCCGATGGGGCGGAGAATCCAGATAGCAAACCTAAAAATCGATTGATTCTCAGAAGTAGATCCCACGGAAATGGATAGTTTGGGAAGAAGGAGCTGCAATGTGTTTCAGCTACTTCCCAATAGTCTTGTAAACGAACATCTTTGACGTTGACTTTGGCGGGGGTATTATCCGCCGATTGAAATAACTCAACGGCCTGACTTGCTTTGCAAAATACTCCTATTTTGGGGTAAACTCTGGCGGAGCAAAATCGAGGAGGGGCAATATTGCTGTGATGATGGATATTTGGATATGGGAGGGGAGAACAAAAAGATGTGGATGGCATGGAGGATGAGAATCTCATCGAATCAAAAAAAGGATCAGATTGTTTATCATTCATTTAGATTTAGAGTCATTCCTCTTCATTTATATTCTTTTTTGTTTTTAATGCACAAAAATTATAGTTGTAATTGTAAATGAAGCCCACTAAGTTTTCTAGTTTGTGTGGTTATCATTTATCAACAAAGAACATATTACAAATTTACAAATCTAACCATCTTTTTTGCTTTGTTATCTGAATCTACAATCGACACTGAGATTAATTAGAAATTACTCATGTTGCCGCTAAAATAAACAGTTGTACCCGTTAAACCTTTATGGAATTATAGGACATTTAGTCGATTTCCTCTGCCATCTAAGATTATTACAGTATTGGTTGTGTGATGACAAATAATTTCCAAACATCATCTATAAGTTTAGAACTTTTTGCCTCATAATATAAATCGTCTAGAGCATGAATTGCTGATAAATAACATCAAAGCACATTTAGCCATTTGGGGTCCAAATTTCGGGTTGATACATGAAATGCTTGATTATTTGAAATAGAATAAAATAACAAAATTATTTTACTTGGACATTGATATACAAAAAATGTATCATATAAAACAACCAACTAATCAAGATTTGTTTGCTCAACTTACTTTTCGTGGAGGACTAGGTAACAAAATTATATACACAAACACAAAATAACAGATTAACACAACATTTTAAAAAAAAGGAAAGCCTTTGTGTGGTTATCAACAAATGGTGAAGAACATCTATATTTACGTCCCTGCTTTGGTAATTAACAGGTTAATTATTAATGTCTTCATTGTTTTCTTCCACTGTCTATAACACCACCAAACAGAAGTAATGGTGAGTTTAAATTTGGTATCTCTGGCAAAAGTTGCTTTGTTTCAATCAATGAATTTGGATTTGAAATTTCACTTTGTGGAGGAAAAGCAAGAGATAGAGACAGAGAAGTGGAAGCATCGTCATCTTTATTGTTCACACTCACATCAATATCATCTTGGGGAATTGGGTCAACACTGTCAGCCAATGAAAGAAAAAGAGGCAGAATTTTCTTAGGTTCTCTTTCCTTTTCAGACTCAAGAGGCTGCTCAAAATTATGAATGTTAGGCTGTGATATCGATGCTTCTTTATCCAAGAGAACTAACGGGAAAGGAACATGATTTTCTGGTTTATATTCGGTAGGGGAACTTGAACTGATGGATAAAAGGTTTCTTTCAGGTATTTCATAGTTGGGACTCTCATTACTGCAATCATGATAAGTCTTTAGTCTCTTGTTTTTTTGTTCTTCCTTATGATGATCTAACAGCCAACATTCTTTTGACAAGGTTTCACCAGAAGCTTTAGAAATAGACTCTTGCAGGAAAGTGTGTTTCATACTGGACCCCATATCACAGCTGAAAATTTCCCCTTGCATATTGTTTTCCTGTGGAAGGTCAATAAGTCCAGCTTTAAAATCTATTATGGAATGTTTTTTCCCTCTCTGAAGACTTGAACCTTGAGATATTGTAGGTCCAATAGAATCAGCTTCAATATCTTTTATTATTTCATTATTCCTGATTGCCATGCTATCAATATCTGGTCCTTGTGATGTTGTGGGTGCCTTAAAAAAATCAGAAAAAGATCCCATACTCTTTGAATGTGAATGACTGTTTTCATTTGAAGTGTTGGTTATGATATTTGTCTGGACATTTTTTGCAAGGGCATTGTGATATTCCTGAGAATGCTGCATTAACTCTTCCTGCATGATCAAATTATTCAAATATAATAGTTAGTTTTCACATTCATGTCAGTTCTCTTAGTAACTACATGATATATATTAGGTGGTGGGCTCTCTCTCTGATATGTTATCACTCACCTGAATGTGTTACCATTAACCATTCTAAAAAGGTTTCCTTTTGTTTTCAAATATATATATGTCCTATATATATGCATATTTTAAAAGTCTTGAGTAGTAAATTTGTTTTGTAAATATTACTATAATTAAAGAGACTTGGGTGCAAAACCTTAATCCATATTTTCCTACTATATTTAGTATTTACATATATGTCTTAAAATTTACATGTAAAAGCAATCAGATTCAAGGAAAATATAGAGAAGAAAATAAAAAATATTGAAATCAATTGAATCACATGCAAAGAAACCTCAAAATGAAGGGAAGCAAAGTGACATGTATTGGGTATAACGTAGCTCGACCGTTTTCAAGATCGCAACAAAACCATGAGTTTAAAGAGTGAAAATCCTAAAAAAATTATGTCGACAAATTTAAGGTAAAAATAAGTACAATGATGATGAAAAATAAAATTAAATGATGTTAAACAAGTTATGCATTAAATGAGAAATTACCAAGCAAGCATTGCCTTTCAAGGATTCTGCAAATAAAGACGTGTGTTGTCTTTTTCTTTCCATGTGATAATTAATATCTGATCCATCATTAGATATATCATCACAAGTATTCTCATTTAGGTCAAAACACATACCGGCAGATCCAGAAGTTAATTTTTCGAAATCCATACGTCCTGTGGACAGGCTATTATCCATTTTAACTTGTATATCAGTTGTGAATGTTTCCTTAACCCTTTTCTGAAAAGAAGAATTTACTTTCTGACAATCAGATTGTTTTATTGAGGAAGCAAAATCGGAGACTGCAAGCACCGCGTCACAACTTGACTTACAGTGCTTCTGTTGAAAATCAGACATTTTCTCCAAATAATTTGACCTTTTTCCTCTGAATACACCCCACAGAAAATAAAATCCATTCCAACCTGAATAGAAAATGATCATAAAAAACTTAAAATAGATGATATCATATTAACACGCACAACTAAATTATTAGAACATATAAAATGTTAAAATATTAAAATAAAGTACTTACACTGAAATCTTTCATGTAATTTATTTGAAGGAAATATAAGAAGTTCAAATCCATCAAAACTCCCTTTGAGAACCAAATTATTCTTAAGCATATTATCAACTAACATAGTATAGTTTTGATGACTGCAAAATGAAAAACTACACTTAGTTATAGAAAATAAATTATTCAGCATTAGAAATATGTGGATTTCCAAGAAAAAACCTGTCAAAATCAGTTGCGAAAAAAAATAGAGCAATATTGTCTTCAGTAGGAGACTTCTGTTGAAACTGTGAAGGCCATGAGTGGTCACAGCATGCTTCTTCTAATTGGAATTTGCAAGGGAAATTGGCAGCTACTTGAAGTACTTTTGGAGAAGCAGATGTAGAAAGATGTGCTTGGACACCATCACAGTAGTTATTAAAATTTCCACTTCTATGAACTTCAAAACAACCTCTGTAACATTGACAGATTTAGTATTTAAAAACTAATCTAAAGAAGAAAGACACAGGAAGATAAATATCAGAAGGAAAAAATAAATAGAAACACCATACTTCCATATGTGAGGAATCTTAGGGATTGCTGGAACTTTAGAAAGACTGAGGTTCATTGATGAATTTTTAGTCAACATTTCCATTGATGCATTGGGTTTCAATGCATCCGAATGAATAATTGTGTCACCATTTCCAGATGCAGAAGTGCTCTCCATTGGCATTACAACATTTTGTTCATCCTCATTCTGAACTGTTATTTTTTTAACATTATTTATAATTCTTCCAAATGTTTCATGCTTATCAGAGGTACCTTCTAAAAGAGATGGCTTCCTACAATGAGAAGAAATATCTAATTTGTCTTCATCAGAAATTTTCATTCTCAAGCTAGCATTTGATAATAGCGGTAGAGGTTGATCGGACAATCTATTGTGAATTCTAGCCTTGGAAAAAGCCGCTTCAACAGCATCTTTCCATTTATTAGTTTTATTACCCATATTTCTTTCTCCAGAAGGCTTGAGAGCTGTTAAACGAATTTTGTCTATCGAGCAAGATTGTGTAGCATGGCCTGTTTCATTGCATTTTTGACATTTTAGAATTTTGCCAGAAGTAGTTTGCCTTGAATTTCCCAAAGAAATTGGCTTTTTTTTCAAATCACGATTAGCTTGTTGAGAGGATTGTGACAAGCCAGAATAGGGTACTGTATCACATAATTTATCAATAGCACTTGCGCAGGGGTCTCTTCTGCATTGCTTTTGATCTTCAGACGTCAATACAATATTAGGAGAGAAACTCTTTTCGGTACGAAATGTTTGTTGCTTAACTTGCTTTGTTTCTTTACTTGCAACTAGGTAGAGAACAGACAGCAAAGAATTAGAAAAACAATCACAAAAAACAACCTGATATTAACAATAGTAATAAAAATTAGGTATTAGTAATTATTATTATTATGAATCAAAAACAAATATTTTAAAGGAAATGACGAAATACACACCTTCTGATCCCGTATTTGGGATAGGAATGCTTGCATCTGACAAATCACTCAATTTTCCATTATGATGTGCATCTGTTAGGTCTTTCATTGAAGTTAATGGTGATGAACTTACACGAGGACTATTTGATGAGAATGAATTTTTTCTTTGGAATATATTTTTCTTTTTACCTTGAATTTGACTTTTTGAATCATCCATTTGACTATTATGCTGGTTTTTAATCGTCGTATCAATATTTAAGCGACTTGTTCCAGTGCCTTTAAATGACACAACTTTCTCTATTGTTCGGGCTGTTTCTTTTTTCCCATCTACCTTAGTATAGTCACTTAACAATTTTATCCTATGGGGTACATCCTCTATTTTCGCTTTTTGCTTCAAATCCTCAAAAGACGATTTAGAGAAAGAAGCTGCAAAGAGAAAATCAGAGAAAGGCTGAGAAAAATAATTGTTAGAATCTAAATTCTCAATAGAGGAATTAATTATTGAATTAATAACAACCTTACCTCGAGGTGAATGAAACCGAGATTGGATGTTTGGTGACTTAAGGGAAAGAGAAGTTGGTGTTTTACCTAAGACAAGCGAACCACTAAGGTTGTTACCTCTAACTGACTGAACATTCGTAGAATCTGAGTTCTTAAAAGAACCTTCACGAGACAAGGATTTTTTTGCAGTAGTTTTTGTTGTTGTTACAGGCAAACCAACATTGGAATTTCTAATTTCAAGCATCTTGCGAGATGTTGAAGAAGCCTTAACACTATTTAAAGACCTCTCCCTTGCGGCATGTATATTTTGAAGACCTTTAACTCCCTGCATCACAAATGATGTCTTATTATTCAGAATTTCAGATACAACTTACAAATGATAGCTTATCTTCACGTTTAAACAAATTCTTAGGACTGATACGTACAAAATCATGCCGGCTTTTATTGAAGCTTGATTCAGAAGGAACAACCTTTTTATTTTCAGCATTCTCTTTGAGCACACATTCTTCACACAGCCAATCACCTTCTGGCAGCTTAGTCATCATTATACGCATGCAATAACTATTTAACATAAAAGGAGTATGTCATCGATGATTCGATAAGAGAAAAGGAGAATGAAAAGTATAGGGCAATGTTAATTCGTTCATGTTAATATGTTCCATTGGGAAGTTAACAAATAAGACCAATAACATTTCACCAAAAAAAGACCAATAACAGAAATCGTAAAAAAATACTATAAATAAACTTGGATGCCACTGAATGTCATTAATTTGAGTTAGGAATCATGAGAGCATCAATAACTGCATTTGTGCATCAAACGCTAGTTTTTAGCATTTCAGATAAGAACAACACCTTCTGAGGAATGTTTGGATCAATGGAGACGTAAAATATTAACAGTTAGATATTACAAATAAGCTTGAATGACATTAATTAGAGTTGGGGATTATGAGACCATCAATAACTGCATTTGTGCATCAAAAGCTAGTTTTTTTAACATTTCAGATAAAGAACAACACCTTCTGAGGAATATTTGGATCAATGAAGACAAAATATTTAAATTAGAGCAAAAATTAAATAAGAAACTTGACTAAAACAACTTACATAAATCCAACAAAGTTTAAAAAACTTACGTATGTTCTGCACCATCAGTGCATCTACAACAATTTGCCAAAAACTCTTCTTGGCCTGCATCCCCACATATATCACAAACTTTAACCTGCTTCAAGATGGAAATATAATTAATAATTTAAATATAATATGCAATTGCATGTCACATAGAGTCCATGAATTACAGAATCTACATTTTTAATTTCCACAAAAAACATTGAGCACATAAAATATTAAACCGACGATAGATTAAAAAATATGATTTGATACACACTCCTGCTGCATATATGATTTTAAATCAACAATCTAACATATTGATCAGATTTCAAGAGAGCAATGGACACTATTGTCTATTAACAGTGTAGGATCTATGATAATAATTAAATTTAACCCTAAAGTCACAACTTGCAAGTGATTTTGTTTAGTGGAATTAAATTTTTATTTACTCTAAATGACAACAAATGTTTGTGAGATAATAGCTAACAAAAGTTTATACACCCCTCACTAGACTTCAAAGCTGGGGTATCAACATCCAAACAACCTGCCACCTTTGTGGACAGGAAGAAGAGACCATACAACATCTCTTCTTCAACTGCCAATACTCCAGACGCTTACTCTTAAAGGTCTCCAACTGCCTCAACAATGTTGTCGGTTATGAGAGGCAAGAACCCTCCCATACCTACAGATGACATTAAAATAGGGGACATGATGGAAACAATAGAGAAATTCACACACAAAGCCAATTACTGGGGCATACATATGGTGCGAGAGAAATAAAAAATTAAACAACACACCCTTAGGATGTGAGCGTTGCTTATAATGCCACACCTTATAAGAAACAATCTATCACAGATTGAATCACAAGCTATATTGCTATGGGAGTCCGACCTCTTGAGACACCAGTCCATGGCTAACTAGTCATGGTCACAGCCATATAAGAAATGTCTTTACATTTACTATATTTGCATTTCCCTATATTTGTAATCTTGGGGCACTGCCTCACCTTTATTTTTCAGAAATTTAAATTTAAATTCATCAAAAAAAATCCAACAAAAGTGAAATTTAGAAAAGCAAAAATAAATAAGAAAGAAAACAAATTAAATATAAGCATCGAAAGAAGAAAAGGGTAATATATCAACATAATGAATGCCAAAAAACACTAGAGCAATCATGAGCATTTAAATCATGACTTGGTAGTTTGAATCCTAATGAATCATTGAAGGTAATGTAGGGTCTTCATTTTAAAAGCTGAAAAACCCATTGTATGATGAAATAAAAGAAAATATTGCATTTAAAAATAATTAAATATCATATATCCTGAGTAATATCAGGAATTCAGAATATTCATTTTAAAAATAAAGATTAAATTGGTCACATACATCATCCTCTGATGCATCGGGTTCATTGGAATTATTTGAAAGTTGATCAGGCTCTATTGATGGTTGAGATGCCTCAGATTCATTAGCAGAATTTTCATTTTTTTCTTTAATATTTTCAGACATAACTTTGTTTTGAGAAAGTTTATCAGTGATTGCATGGGAAACATCTATTGTTGTATTTTTGTTTTCATCAGAAGGCTCCTTTTCAATTTTATGAGCATAACTGGTGGTAACTGGAAATAACTGATTGTTTGTTAGACTTGGCTTTTTCTCTCCTATGACTGGTTGTATGCCTATAGAATCATCAGCAGTAGAAGATGAATTTTTAATCTGAGATAATGAATGTGTGAATCCAATTTTTGTAGAATTAGTGTCAGTTTGGTAGTTCTCCTGTGACAAGTAACAATTTTCTGAACTAAAACCAGAGCATTGCTTTAAGGATTCATGACTAGATTCACCTGACTTCCTCAAAGCGGCATCTATCACAGTCTTTACACCTAGAGGAGCACAATTCGTAGAAAGTAAACCACTTGTTGGAACCAAATTACATTGTATACTTTTCATGCCTAAATCTGAATTGAGATGAACAGTTGAGTTTGCTTCTTTAGTTTCAGAATAAGAGATGGATTCCAAAAAACATTCTGGATCATGTTTCTCTTCAGATTGAAAGGATATTGGTCGAAGATGTAAATCATGGTTAGTGTGAACTGCAGATGAGAGCAAACTTTGGGTATTGCCATTTTCAGGTTCTTTGGATTTTATTTGCATCCTCCCTTCAGAAACAGTTTCGACAGAAAATACTTTGTTCGACATGTCAGGGCCCTTTGGAGCATTACATGTTTTAAGAATATTATTAGCTGCATTACTTTCAACATTCTCAGATGACGAGTCATGAGTGGAACTCACACTGAAGTTGCTTCCCTCACTAGTTGCATGCTCTCCGCCATCACATGGTCTACATTTATATGTATGTTCTCGCTCATAATTTGCAGAAGAAAAGGTATTAGTTTCTTTCTTTGCATTTCTCTCTCGAAAAGTTCCCTCAACTTTTGACTCCATTGTAGACTCCGTTCTTTCATTGTGAATACAAGATGAACAAGGAGTAGTGCATACATTGCATGCTCCAGAAATTGTTATTTTATCAACAGCGGTATTTCCAAAATGCATCCCAGAATCTTTATCAGGTTGGTGCTCCATCTAAAAATAAATGATAAAAGCATTTAGCAAAGAAATAGAACAAACGCAGAAAAATATTTTAAAATAAAGGAACAAGAAAAGCAAATGTGAATTTCTTAAAGGACTAATAAAGCAGGAAAAAAACATAAAAAATTCAAATATTTATTTCACAGTTCATACTAACAATTTGACATTCACAAAAATAAACATTGGATGGTAAATTCAGTTCCATTCATATCACTATTTCGGTGGTTCTTTTATTTATTTCAAAATCAGTGATTTGAATCTCATATACAGGCTTGTGAGTTGTGAGAACAATAAACATTTTTTTAAATCAATATATTAAAAATATGCTGACTGGACATTCAAATTGCATGTGAGTGAAACAATGAGTATTAATTGGTATTACCTAAATGACCTAATACCTGAAGAATAGGTGGAAGAAGAAGAAGAAATACAATAGTAATTTCTTGAGTATTTGATATTTCCATACCATATCTACGAGAACATTATTATCTGTGTCACTGTCACCAATGGGACCTTCCATCCAAAAACTTCCTTTTAGTGCGTGATCTGTAAACAAATATCAACCAAACACATATACAGCTATCATCCTGTCGAATACATAAAAATGCATCAGAATTCAAAGCAGTCCCAATTACAAAAAATATCACGGACTATAAACAATAATTAGTGGTCGGTTGATATATATAGTTGGTAATAATGTAATTAGTGTTAGCTAATGATAGAAATCCTATAAATAGATATTGTATTAACCAATTCCCTCATTTTGACAAAAGAGTAAACCATGTATCAGAAACACAAATGAAGAAAAAGACGAAGACCAAACGACCAACAGTTCGATACAACATCCAACAAGCTCATTTTATCTTTCCACGAATTATTCAGAGATTTAAAAAAAAATCAAATTTTCTTCAAGCAATTTCAAAAAATTAAGGAAATGCTACAGGGCCCAAAAAAATAAATTAAAAAGAATCTAAAAAAGTCACCTGCAAAGTCTGCAAAACCCAAACACACAGTTGTCAAGCAAGTCCAACGAAAAAGAAAAAACCACAATGAAAAAATTACAGAAATAGCAATTTGTTTCGAGTTAAATAATTACGCGGGGAAGGGGGGGGCGTGCCTTTTATTGAGAAATCGTAGAATTTTAAAAACTTCCCACTTTTATTCCCAATCTAGCCATCCACTAACTCGTCGCACCAACAACATCACTGAGCGATTCCTACAATCACTGATTTCCAAAAACGCAATTAGATTCTTTGGTCAAGATGGATATTAACTTTTCTATTCCCATGCTAGATGCATTAGATGCATACAACATGGGCGTGAAACTGATGAGGCACTGATACCGTTGCTGGAGTACCAGACCATCGTCAGAAGGGAGCTTAGAGAGAGGCCACGCGCAATTTTTAAAAGAGGGATCTTTGAGCAACTGGCAGCAGTTATTGTCGACGAAGAACTTACGAAAAGGTATCGGATGACGGGTCGGGTGGAGCAGTTAAACCCGAATCCGTCCAAGTTTAGTGATGCAAATTGACTAATTGAGACTTCCTTAAAAACTCCAAAAATAAAAACATCCTGATTATGCTGCTAAGCTCAGCTGCTTGCATGCTTCTGCAGTTCTGCTAATCTGCTTATGATGAACAATTTTAAACGAAATATTTGTAAATAACTAAATATTTAGAGACTTATTCAATATTTATCATGAAAAAACTGTTTTAGGTAGTTTTTGCAAAATTACACAAACTTAATTGTAATAAACATAATTTATAGAATTCAAATTCAAATTACACCAAAACATTGATTAAAGAAGCCTTAAAAAGGAAGTCGTTTTTAGATGTTCATTGTTTCAAAATCAACTATTCCAGACTCAACCTTCCCAGAATCCCACCTAATGTCGAACTTATCTCTACTAGACCACTACTCTCTAGTCTATTGTCTTTATGAAGTTCATTCATCTTTACATTTATTTCATCGTTATCTACTTATCAACTTAGCATGCATTATTACTTGGACTTGTATTATTTGGGCTATGCTGTCTCAGCCCAGTAGTAGCCCACTCCAATATTTAATATTAATTGAATTTTATCTTTACAAGTTACAACACAAAAAAAGTGTAAAGCTTGCTTTGAGAATTGAGAGTGAGTAAGATCCATTTGGTTTTGCTTCGACTTCAATGTAAGCATGTGTTATTATTATTAGTGTAGTTAAGAGTAATTTTATTTTATATAGACTACTTGACTGGTTGGTAATGTTATTATTAAAGTAGATACACTGTTAATTTTTATTTACAGATTATGATACATAACATGGATAAACAGACTTACATGATTATATTATACCCATGGATAAACATTGCCACAACACAGCAATCAATATAAGCCACATATATGTGTACAGTATATATGCAGGAATTAAACAGAGCACAAAATGTGATTCTAACCCAAATTTGCACATGAATAACGATGCTGGTATAATTTTGGCTAATTAGGATTTTGTAATATGATTAGAAAACTATCTAATTTTCGCTAATTATAGTGACATAACTGCGTAGAATTTGAGGTAATGTACAGTAACAGTCTGGCAAAGGTAATCTTACTACTTAGCAAGATGCACCACCAGGTTCTATAGAACTTAATAGACCATTACCCCTCAATTGCATGCAATGCTCCTCTGCATCTACTTGAGCACAGATGATCACAACAGCCATACCATTAAGGTGAGCCTCTTGCATTACATTCACTGCGATGTCGAGAGTCATTTCAGGTATAACCTTCATCAACACCTGAACAACATATTCCCGCTTGTTGAAATTATCATTATGAAGTAACACACGATATGGAGGACTTGTCTTCCTTTTCTTCCTGGGATTTAAAACAGAAGAGGCAAGCAAAATTTAGGTCCATGTCAATTATTTGTCCAAGAAAATCATTCAATATATATATGACATATCTACACTAACAAAAGCTAATAATTCAACAATCTTGAAGAGTCAAACCACAAGGGTCATATATCAGAAGTTCAGAACTCATCTAACACATAATTACATTAAAATGGATAAGCAAGTAGTGAGCTCTGAGCCTCATTACTTTTAAGACACTTGAAACAACCTGAACTAAATCTGGTACTATCTTTCAACAAGAAGCAGAAAGACTTAAATCCAAATGATATACTAGCTAGCAGCAATAATATATCAAATTTATCAGGGTTTAAGTGTAGACTCGAACCCTGAATATTAGAAACCATAAGATCCTCATGACACGTTGACGAGATTCCTCTTTAATTCTCAGGTACTTAGACGTACCGAGACATTGAGACTCGTATTTTTCATCAACTGTGTATTTGATATTTTCATAGAATGACAATTGGAGCTAATGAGGTGCGGCATATCTTCTTTATCAAGTTAGTTAGTTAGTTAATTGCAATATTACATACCTCAAATCAAACTCAGATTCACGGCCAGGAGTAGCTTTTTCAACAGCAGGTTTTTCTAAGAGCCCACCACCCTTTCCTGGCCCTCCTCCCGCAGCTGATATTGCCATAAGAACAGCTGTGTTTATAAAATTCCTCTTGTATGGAGACAGCAACTTCTCCCCTGCACATCAAGCACAGACAGAACAACAAGAAGTTTGTTTAGTACAATCTAAACCCTAAATTTTCTTTGGATGGATCGAATCTAAATCAGGTGATGTTTGAATATCATCATCGATTCATCAACAGGAAAACGCATACAATCATGCGTTTCGTCCGTAGATAGATGATCGATTGATCATATTTTCACAATTGTTGGTACCATCAACAATCAAACACAAAAAAAGACGAGTCCTAGTAACGGATCAAGAATCGAAACCTGATTTAGGGTTTAGAATATGAGTTTGGGAGGAGAGAGCAATTCTCCCACACGTCGCCGTCGCCATTGCTATTATCTTCTCCCGCTGGACGGTGGTAGTGAGTAACTACGTATCCTAATTCCTAAAATATCGACCGTCACAGATTGAGAATTTAGGGGGAAAAGATAGTTGACTTTTAAATAAAATCATCATAATTTATCCTGGAGAGAGATCTGCCAAATCAGCATGTATTTCTTATCTTAAATCCGACGTGGCGTAGTGTTATTGCGTGGAGAAAATATTTAAAAGAGTGACAAATGACTAAATCTAAATATCTAGTCTGCATTAATCTGCGATCATCATGTGGTGTTCGTTTTGTTTTCACATCTCACACAGCACCACCACACATTCATCTTCATCTTCCGATGTATTCTGATTTCTGAAGAAGATATAGAGGGTGAAATTATCGCAATGGTTTTGGGAACGATCTCTGTTACCAGACACCTCTCTATCATTCCCACTACATCTTCCTTGTTTTCGTCGTCCGCTACTGCTACCGCATGTAATTTCGGTTTCTTCTCGGAGAAAAGAAGAAAAGTCGGGGGCTTGGGGATTAGGTCTTCAGTGGATGAGAGAGAGGATGGAATTGAGAGCGGTTCGGGGGAGAGACGACAGGCGTACCGGCCCTCTGTCATCGAGATGGCTTCAACCTCATCGGCCGTGACTAATTCTTCGGGTTCAGCTGCCGTAACGAGTACGGGCTCTTCCAATACGACGGTTGTTGACAGGGGTTTTAGTGCGGATGGGGAGTTTCCTGTTTGGGAAAAGATAGGAGCTATTGTACGTCTCAGTTATGGGATAGGTATGTCAACATTGAAAATCGTTCTCCTCGTCCCATTGAGAATTTTGTTTGGAGTTTGATAGTTGAAAAGCTTTATGGATCAGGTATATATGGTGGAATGGCTATAGCAGGGAAATTCATTTGCTCCATAGCTGGAGTTGATTGTGCAGGAGGATTTGGCATCTCACTCAAAGCAATTGTGGATGGACTTGGCTATGCAGTTCCTCCCATAATGGCTCTGCTATTCATACTAGATGTATATATACTCTCTTTTTATATACGGTTATTTTCCTTCTCTCTTTTTAAAATGAGAATACATGAATCATGATCAGGATGAAATTGTCAAGTACTCGCCCCATGCCCGTGCCGTTCGAGATGTTGAGGATGAAGAGCTAATGAACTTTTTTTATGGAATGTCACCATGGCAGGTGAGCTCTAAATCTTCCATCAATCTTTCTTCTCAATTTGTGCATTTCTGTTCATTAGCTTCAGTGCCAATGTGTGTTTTGCAGTTTATTTTAATTGTAACTGCCAGTTCTATTGGTGAAGAACTCTTCTATCGAGTAGCGGTGCAGGGTGGTCTGACTGATATGTTTATCAGAGGGACTGAGTTTGTCAAAGATGCCCGTGGAATTGTGTCATTGGTATGAACTTGTCATTCTTAGCTTTAGTTATGTTCAGTGGATTCAATTCTGAGCAATTCCGTTATGTTTACTCCAACCAGACTGGCATGCTGCCTCTCTTTGTGCCATTTGCACAAGGTTTTGCAGCTGTGATCACTGCTACCATTACTGGATCCCTCTATTATGTAGCAACTGCTCCAAAAGGTATGCACATAAGTACATTTGATATTCCTGCTAGTGATAGGTACTAGGTAGTGTTTTTTAACTTATAACTGTAACACATTTTTTTTTTTCCAGATCCCACATATATAGTTTCACCAGTGATCCAGTCTCGCACTGGTCGACAAGACCTAAAAAAGCTATTTGCAGGTACTTGGTATTTGGATAGACTGCAGTCATTTGTGAAATCTAACTAAACCAATGATTTTGATTTGAACAGCATGGTATGAAAAGAGGCAGATGAAGAAGATATATTCCCCACTTCTAGAGGGACTGTTAGCACTCTACCTTGGTTTTGAATGGATACAGGTAAATTGTGTTATTTGCCTGTCAACCGTGTGAAATCATCGTTTCCACTGACAATTGATGGTTGCAGACGGATAACATTTTCGCTCCTATGATCACCCATGGAATTTACTCTGCCACCATTTTGGGACATGGTCTCTGGAAAATTCACGATCACAGACGTAGATTGCGCAATAGAATACAACAGGTTAGAGTTGAATCCAACAAGAATTCGATATAATCACCACCAACGTAAACAATGGCACCATCACCACCATGCATAGTCAGAAAGTAGACGAGGAAAAATTTATATCATGTGTATGTATTGTATATGATTTGTATTTGATAATGTATATAAATTTTGACGATGATTAAATTTTATTTTATTTTTGAAAGCAGACGATGATTAAATTAAGAGCATCGAATTAAACAAAATGGTTTATTAATTTATTGATGCCTCGAATTATGAGTTTATAAAATGTTTATTTGGATTCATTGAACACTGTACTGCTTTTACATGATGCAAATCATATAAATAAGTGAAGGAGCATGCCATTGAACTTACCAAGTACCAACCAACCCCACATGCACTCTGACCTCTCTTTATGTAACTGAAGCTTCAAGTTTCCTTTTATGCTTCTCTTTACACCAAGAATGATTGAATGAGGGGTAGATCGGTATTTTCCGATTATTCTAAGTTTAGTTAATAATCCTGGGTGTGATCAGGTAAGATTATAAATGGTTATTAAATGTCAATAATTTAAGATTCTATCTTCATTTGAGTTGAATATATAGTTGATTAATTATTCAGATGGATTCAAAGTTTGAAAGAGGAGGGAAACGGGAAAGAAAAAGAATAAAGGTGATAATGTACTACAACAGTCTACAGTGTATGGGTATTCCTGGAAGTGAATATTTATAATTTTTAGCAGAGCATTTTTTTTCTTTCTTTGAAATTGACTTAGTTTATTTAATTACATACATAACCTGGATTTGGGAATAACGACAGATATGAAAAGATAATGATAATTAGTATTTAGTAGAGAGTGAATCTGTGACTGGGTGGGTGAGGTGGTGGATGTGTTTGATGCGATCCAATGGTTGAGATGTGTTAAAAACTTTCTGTTTCTTTCACACTTTTATCTCTTTCTTTCTCTCTCATCTCTCTCACACTCCTAGTCTAGATAATGATCAAAGACTGTGTGTGGCTTTCCACTGTACCCAATGTTGTGTTGTTCTGGCTGTTAGGGTTTCATTTCTTCACCTTTTGTTTGGTCGTCGATTGCTTGCTTCATCGCTTAAACCCTCTCGTCGTCGTCAGATTTCATCTGCATTTTCCTCAGGCGAGTCTTTTTTTTTTTTTTTAATCTTGTTTTTGTTGTTGTCTTCCTCAGACTCTCTCCGTTTTCTTGTGCGGAACTAGCAAACAATTTCTTCTTTTCATGCTGCATTCTGATTTTTTTTTTTTTACCTTGCTTCTTATGATCGTTTTTTTCCTGGAGCAATAACCAATTAGCTCTTTTTTTTACGCTGCATTTTGAAATGCTGCATCGGGTTGCGCATCGAAAATTAAAAAAACGTGCTTCCCTCACACACACTTTCCTCTTTTTACTGAGATTTGCTTACAATCGATTAACGTATTTTTGGATTTTGAGTTGTTTGAGTTACTCAAAATAAACTCTTTTTTTTCTTCTTCTTCTTCTCTTTTCATGCCCACAGACCCGAGCAAGAACTCCACACTCTTGGGTTGAGGATGGATTCAAATCTTTCAAGAGAAACCTCGCACTTGCCGCAACCTGATCCACCAGGGATGATGCTAGGAGGAACCAATAACTCTTATGGACCCGGTCTGCAGCACAATCCAGTGATGATGCCTCCTTCATCTGGAATCATGCAACCTGGAATGCGCCTCTTCAACCTCGTGACATCTTCTCCCCCTTCAAGACCAGCGGATCCTCCCACTATGTTGTATTCCGGAGATGGTCAGGTGGGGATGAGACCGTGTGGAGGGGTTAGTATGATTGATCCAATAAAGAAAAAGAGAGGAAGACCTAGAAAGTATGGACCTGATGGAAGTATGTCTTTGTATCTTATGCCACCTTCTTCCCCATCTGGGAACTCAGTTCAGACATCAGAACCAACAGCGAAGAAACGGGGCCGTCCCTTAGGTTCTGGAAAGAAGCATCACCTTGATGGATTTGGTATGCACTGATTCATGTAATTCTGTATTTCCGTTTATGTTCTCTTTTCATTGTACTGTAATTCGTGCCTGTCTGTTGCACAAGTGTCAGCGATCTGTGAGTTGCGTACTTCTGTTAAGGGAAAGTGGGAAACAACTGTTGTTTCTGTTTAAGCTATTTTTTTAATTCCATTCAAGCTTTATTTTCCCCCTTTTATTTCAATGTGCGAAACTAACTGCGTTTGTGTTTGTAGAGTTTAAAACTTCTGAGTTTTAACTTTTAAATATATATGACATTTTTGCAGGATCGACTAAAACTTCTTTTGTTCCCCATATTATCACTGTCAACGCCGGAGAGGTCAGTTTCGGATACAATTTGCAAAATAGTCTACTACTCTACTCTATCTTGTGGATTTTTTTCTCTTAAATACATTCTCACAAAATATCATGAACATGAGTTCTCAATTTATCATAATGTTTTTTATGCTATACGCCCACACTATCATAGAAAACTTTGGTTAGATCATCTTCCAAGTTTATAAATATTTATGGCATATGTTACAGAGTTATGAATCGATTTTTTTTCTCATTAGTTCATTTTACACTACTGAGTTATAAATGCTCAGATTTAGGTGGAGCTTCCCAATAACTCGTTTTGGTTATGTAGAAGAAATAGGGATTAGAATTTCGAGGTTAGAACATGAAAACTCTACTGAACCTCCACTTGATGTTTTTCAGACCACTGTATGATGATCACATCATTACACTGACTCCAGCACCTTCAGCCTACACCTTCGATTGATGTTTGCTGGATTCCAGTTTGATTCATGCAGTGCTGGATACTTTTGAAACTTTGATTCTTAATTTATTTCTGATAATTTTAAAATGTGTTACTTAGATGATGATCAGTGACCATAAAACTCTGAGAAATATGGTTTTATTTGTCATTTGTGATTCCATTGGTTAAAGGCTTTATCGATGGGCCCGGGTTTTAACTTTGTCTGCTTTGTAAACATGTCAGGTCCCACTGATTGTACTTAGGAGGGAATGTTAAAAATATAGTCCCATATATAGAGATATGTGCCACTCTTATCACGTTATTTACCTAGGTACTTGAGAGGAGAGTTTTAATGAGAGGTGACTAAATGCCATATGTGTTTGCATTAACATATTAGTATTTAGGGTAAGTTTGCATTGCTATGACTTATGATTATGTAGAATGTTGCCATGTTTTATATTTTCCATGAGTGTTTCTAAAATATCTATAGTGAGGTTAGATGAATTATAGGGATTGATTACGAGATACTATAGTTTTGTTCAAAATTAATTGAATAAATATAGAAAGAGGAAATGATGGAATATTGAAATGTTATAATGGTTCTGTAGTCATAAGAAAATGTTTGTTTTCAGTATTGTTTACTTCGCAGGGAATACCGGTAGTCCGGTACATGAACTATTTTTTTGTAAGATGCACAATTGCGTTTAGTTATGTAACCGTTATGCTAAATTGTGCATTTCCAGGATGTTGCTTCAAAAATTATGGGGTTTTCTCAACAAGGATCGTGGACCGTTTGTATTCTTTCAGCAAACGGTGTTATATGCAATGTCTCACTTCGTCAACCTGCAATATCTGGTGGAACAGTTACATACGAGGTCTAACAGTCTGAATGAGTCATTTCTCAAATACTGCTTTGCTTTGCAAATGTTTGACTGTTTGAGCATACATGCTATAGGGGTGCTTTGAGATAATCTCTCTGTCTGGTTCATTTCTGTTTACTGAAGAAGGTGGAACCCGGAGCAGAACCGGTGGATTGAGTGTCACATTGGCAGATTCAGATGGCCGTGTTCTTGGTGGTGGTGTTGCTGGTATGTTGGTGGCAGCAACACCTGTGCAGGTGTGACATTTTATCTATTTTCCAGTTCATTGTTACAAACAAAATTCCAAACCCATCTGGTCCTTTTACTGTATTCTTTAGGTTGTATTGGGCAGTTTTAATGCTGCTGATCCGAAAAAGCCAAAGCCAAATACTGAAAAACATGATTCTCCAATGGCACCCCCACCACAAATATCAGCAGGTTTGGGAGGAGGATTTAACACAAACAGCCCTCCATCTCAAGGGACTGTAAGTGAATCATCCGACGACGGTGATACAGGCAGCCCATTGAACAATCAAAGTGGTGGAAACCGTCATAACTCAGGCCAGCAACATGTTTCAAACATGTCACCATACACTTCACTGGGATGGCCTCAAGTTTCTCCATCATTAAATAACATCCACAGGCACGAAACAGACATGAAGATCGTGCCAAATTGACCTAAATAATGTTTTCAGAGTTTGTATTCTCTTAGCCTTATTTTATTGGTTAAAACAACTCGTGTTTGCTAGCTGAATAATTTATTCCCACTGAAAAATTGGTTTGTTCCATTTTCAATGTTTGAATCTTTTGCAAAGGTTATTTATTTAATATATATTATTGGATAAATCGAAGTGAATAAATAATTATTTAGTGTATGGATTGAAATTTTAACAGATGAATTATTTTTCATTAAACCAACCCTCCTCTGAATAATTGCAGGGTCGTTAGCGACTTATACTTTACGTTCGTGTCATAGTGAAGCGATAGACATTCATACACACCAAATCCAATTAGCATTTAAAAAAGAACTGATGAAACCATCAAAGAACAACCATTAGAGATTCCAGTCAATAACGTCATCCGAAAAAGCAATTGTCGAAGGATTTAAATCAACAAAACGACTACATATATTATTAGAGAAATATATCTCTAATTATCTCTAAGTTCTTTATTTATCACATATTCACATGTATACGAAAAACAATCTTTTTAGTTTTTCCCACTTTTTCTTAAACCTGTACGGCTGTACTATTATAAATAGACAGGTGTTGGTGTGTGGGCTCACCGATGCTAGCTCACACCCTCAACTCTCTCAAGTGTCTGTTCCTAGAATCATCAACCCCCCTTCTCTCATGGACAAGGGAGGTACTTATAGTGCTTTATTCACTCCTGGGCCTCGTGGGCTCCCCGGCCCATTCACGTGCCCAGGTCCTTGGGGGTGACTAGTTTGGTCCATGGACTGCTGGGCGGTCCATGGTACCAACAACAGGGTTGTAAACTAAATAGATATATATATATACAGAAAGCTTCTACTAAGAACCCCCTATGTGAGCACTATCTGAGAACCTAATCTTAGCCGTCCAATTCGTTGGAATTAATTTCGACCGTCCGCCCAAATAATCTGACATTGCGTGTACCATTTGCTGCGCGGGAAGGGATAGTACAGAGTGCACTGGTTTGTTCGGCGGACCGTTGGGTGATCGATTACAGATTTACAGGATTTACCTCCCAAATTTCCCCTTTCACGTCACTCCCTCGTAATTTTCTATCTCCGATCTCCGATATTACAAAGAAGCGAAGGCAAGGGAGGGCGGGATTGGAATTTTTAGGGTTTGAAATGGCAATGGAAACTCCACCAGCAGCAGCGGAGGAACTGATGAAGAAAATCGAAGATTTGGAGGCGGGTCAAGCACGTCTAAAGCAGGATTTGTCCATGCTCTTGTCTCCCGGAACCAGAGGGCAGGAAGAAACCCATAATAATCAACAACAGTTCCCGAAGATTCAAGATGAAAGGTATGGTGATGGTGCGGGTGGAGGTGTGAATGCGTTTTTGGCTAGAACTATGATATCGTCGTCTTTGCCCCTTCATAAGGAGGTGACGATGGGGGTGTCGGATACAGAGTATCTGAAGATACTGCAATCATTGGGCCAGTCTGTGCACATCATTGATCTCCATGGAAGGATTATATTTTGGTAAATTTTGTAATGTTTCAGTTTGGGGTTTTGAATATACAAAACGATTGTTACAAACTGGAGAAATCGAAACTTCAAATCCTCGATTCTGTTCCAAAAGTTGTTTTCAGTGAATTAATTTATCATGTTAACTTTGTAGGAACCACTCGGCTGAAAGTCTGTATGGGTTTTCTGCGTCAGAAGCAATCGGTCAGTATGCTGTTGAGCTTATTACCAATACTTCTGGCATCGATGCTTCCTGTAATATTATCAACCGGGTAACTAAAAGAGAAACATGGAAGGGTAACTAAAAGTGATTTGCTGCGTCGATGTTTTCTCTCATTCTCGTTATTTGCCGTGTCGGTTGATTGGGCATATCCTTGTTTAGAACATAGAATACGACGCCCTACCATTTCGCCATCGTATATTTTGGTTGAACCCATACGAACGTTAAAACCTATATTGCCTGCGTAACCCATATACGCATCTTTGGCCTCATCGTACGAGTTGAATTGTTGGCCGAGCTCGGGAATATATGGTGTACTAGAGGATCCAATTTTTTCCGTGTTTGGTACCGAGTGAATATGATCCTGATAAACATTGTGTGACAGCAGTTGATCAGTTGTATTATGAGTAATGTCGACAATGAACTATGCAATATTAACTATGCACTGTGCACTATGTGTAATATGCAATATGAACTATGGCTGCATACAAATGATCTAGAGTGGAGTTTGGCAAATCTTAGTAGTTATTAGGATTAATGGCCAGATAAGGAATGTGTAAATTGCTGTACATGCACTATTTCAATGGGATATGAACTATGCACTATGTACTATGAACTATGCACTATGAACTATGCACTATGCACTATGGCAATAGGGACGATGGCTGGATGCAATGATCGAGAGTGTAGGTAAGTTAATCCTAGTAGTATTAGGTAGCACGTAATAATATTGAAGGTCTGGGACATGTACTATTGGCATCTAATGAACTATGCACTATGTACTATGTACTACGTGATGACGATAGAATATTTTATAAGAAAACACTGTTCACCACATCACAGTACTTCGTACGATGTGACAGCCAATGTGAGGATCGAATATTGACAGTGCACTATTACTGTGTGTAGTGCACTATGTACTGTAGACTAAGAAAAAGTGATGAATAGAAATAGTGCAAACCCAATTGCTGAAAATAACTAAATGTAACTATATGAGAAAGGAAAAATTTGGGGGAAAACGCGAAAACATACCTGAGCAGATGTTAGTGGAGAACCAATGACCATTTTTTGGAGAGGATGGAGAGATTGATAGAAATGGTAGAAGTCACTAGAGGTAAGGAAAGGGAGGAAATAGGGTTTGAGAAGGGGATGAAGGGGAAAAAACGGAAGTGAGAGAAAAGGGAAAGAAAAATTGAAGAAGTAGGTGAAAAATAGGAGAGAGAAGTAAATGTGGATGGTGGAAAAATTCTTTGGACAAAAGGGTGTACTAGATTATTAATGATATAATAATAAACTGCATTGGGATCTTCCACCAAAAAGTATTTAAATAATCACTCTATTCCTAACCATTGGATGTCAATGTAGGGCTAGGATTCAAAGTTCTCACAAGGTTCTCATATAGGGGTTCTTAGTAGAAGCTGGCCCTATATATATATTTTTGAATGAAAAGTTTAAGTGTTCCAAAGTGAATCTTGGAATTTCCTTTTCTCCAATCAAATCCAACAAATCCGATTTTTGATCTTTCCATCTTTTCTCCTTTTAGTAGAAACAGACTACGCCGACTGTTTCACATAGTTACATTATATTTTACGTTTTAATTCACATAAATCGATTTATATTTAGCAAGCATCAGGTGCGCTGAAAATAATGTGTCATTGGTTGTCAGTCGTTCGATTTGACATTTTGTCAAATGTCAGTTCACCTCAAGATCTTCACCGTCGATTGTTCAAAGATGAGGAAGACAATATGACACAAGGTAGACCATTAGATTGGAAATGCTAAAAGTCTAATGCCTCAGCGCATGATGACACATATAGACCTTGGTGCACCAGATATTTTTTGTATTTATATTTACATCTTTAATTCTATTTTTAGGTTAATGTCATATATTTATGTCAAAAAACTTCAGTTTATGTTTATTAACTCTTCCTAAAAATACGGAAGTCGGAGTATTCATAGATGATTATATTTAACATAATCTATATGATCAAATAATGAAATATTTTCAAAGAATTATCTCATTATAAAAATAATGAAATCTTTCAGATTACAAAAAGCAATTCAAAGTAAAACAAAAGGAGTTGATAAACGAAAAGAACGACGTTGCGACGATCAGAGAACAAACCAGAAGATAGGAGAAGAATAAATTTCACTTTAAAATGAATAACCGAACTGATTTTCTTTGACCCATCAGTTAACAATTAGATTTTACTGATCCGATAACCGTTTAGTTGCTTCTGTTATTTCATCTTCACAATTGAATAAATCGAAGTGAATAAATAAGTATTCAGTGCATGGATTGAAATTTTAACATATGAATTATTTTTCATGAAACCAACCCCCTTCTGAATATTTGCAGGGTCATTAGCTACTTATATTTGAACATTGAATTTCAAAATCTCAAGTGCTATGAATTCTTTTTTTTGTTTCAAACGTTCTATGATTTACTTTTGAATTTGTTGTCAAGTTTCCGTTTTTCTTAGAAAGAAGATAAATGAGAATGAATGGTGTCATTATCATCTTAGTAGTTGAAAATACTTTTTTCCAGGGATAAATAACAATAGTTTTGATAAATGACAGATTGACAATTATATACCTTGATTCATGTTAAGTTGCTAACATATGCACAACATTTCCCAGAAATGAAACAACGGTTTTAAATACTCATTCAGTTTTTATATCATTATAACAGTCTTCTGTAAGGAATAATAAAAATTGCAGAATCTTTAGGATCTGATCTCATATGACCCCGCTTTCGTGATATAACGCACCCACTCGATAGTGTTGTACCCGCTTTTCTCCCACACCTGAAAAAATACAAGCAGAGATTAAGTAAATCAAGTAACAAAAGAAGACGCGATTAAAAAAGTGAGCATAGTAGGCAGGAAACATACCTTCAGGAATCGAACCCGAAGACCTGATGCAGTAAACATTGGGACCTGTGGAAAATGTAATCTACAAAGTTATTTTTTTTTGAATAAAAATCATGATAAATATATATCCAAAAAAACCCAAATAAATATATACCCAAAATGTAATCTACAGAGTTACATTTACACAAATCTTTGATAATGTATGGACACTAATATATGATTTGCTAAAAACTAAGATTGATTTGGTACGACTTATTTAACTAATTTGGGTTTCCAATTATGTTTATTTAATAACAGTAAATAATTACCCTATATTATAATTTTGACTTCTACATGTAAAAAGAAAAACAATATCGTCTGAAAAGGATTTATGCATCAACGCAACTAAGTCAGTCATTAAGAGTATGGTAAACCACACATTATTTTTGATAAGAGTATTCGGGCCAAGCTAATTAAGCTACGATGATGGTGTTTATATTATATTAACACACAATGTACCTGGAATTCCATTTCGATTGGTGGCCTATTCCATGTTTTTTTCTCTGCCATTGTAGAAATCAACTCAACCTCTGCACTCATTGTTGGCTCAGACTGTCCAGGAAATTTTTTAATTCTGAGAAAATCCATAAAAAGTTTGATGAACTGCTAATAGTAAAGATTTTAAAAAAATATTGACATAAATATAAGAATTATGCACAAAAACTGCAGCATAGGGAAACATGCATATTACTTTGATTCAATTCACACAGAAAAATTATGAAAATAGTTTGATGGAAAAAATACCAAGATTAATATACAATTGGAAGTTGGAACATAAAGTAATATGTAAAAAGAAAATGTAGAAAAATCAATTTCTTGATAAAGAAAATAAAATCAGACTTACTTCCAGACCAGGCAATCTATGGAAGCGTTGTACTTGGCTCGACCAGATGTCACTTGAAAACTTGCCTTGGCTGTTGACTTTGGCACTGGAACTTTGATCACAACTCCAAGTGCAAACATTTTTGCTCCAAAAATACTCTTCACCTAAAATGAAGTTTTATGTTGTTTCATTAGAATTTATCAGGAAAAAAATAAAATCCATAATATATTTTAAAGTGCAAACCTTAACATTTACTTCCATCCTTGTCCTACCCAATTCCTTAATTGTCGGTAATACTCGAAATGGAAGATTTACACCCTCGGTGATGCGATACCTACATAAATCTATAACCTTAGCAAAGGAAGAAAAGTTGGTGACACAGTCTACGACTAGTTGTGTGAACTAGAAAACTTCTGTTATTACTACAACTGTCATTTTTTTTGGAACATTACTAAATAGTATAAAAAAAAACTAAGTTGATAGCTACCAAATATTTGAAACTTTTTTTTTTGAAAATTTGCACATTTGGTAAAAGGTTATATTATTGCTTAAACTACAATGAGAAGATTTACCTCATCAAAATCACAAATTTCTTGATAAACAAAACCCTTAAAGATGATCAAATAAATTATGAGAAATGTAAACGTACTTCATCAATTCAAATTCACCATCTGGGGGCACAAAACTGACGGTTTTTTCAGAATTGAACCTTGTCAAATTTACACATTGGTGGAAAGTGACATCATCAAGTTCAATTGTTTTTCCACTGAAAAACATAAACAATCTTATATCAGTTACAAAACAAGCATTGCAACAATCCTATAAAGAAAGTAAATACGAATAAAATAATAAATTCTTCAAATGTTAGGGCTAAATAAAATAGGTTTCAAAAGACGAAGAAAAACAGTTGGACAAAAGAACATGAACATTTTAAGAGTTAAGATAATTTACATGGATATATTTAAAGATGATGGCTTCATGTTACCTTTTTGTGGGTCTTGCTTTGATCTGTGATTCCTTTTCAAGACCAATTTTATCATTCAATCCTAACTTCAGATCAGGCATCCCAGAAAGAAAGCACTTCATTAGAACTTTTCCAGTGACATCACACCGTAGAACACTACCTGAAACCGACAAAGAACAAGAGAAAAATCAAATAGAGGCCAATGCACAATAGTTTCACTGTGCAATAAACTGGTAAGAAACTAAGAATTTACTATTTATACATTATACCTTTTGAAGACATTAGAAGATTCACACTTTCCACGATGTCTAGATAAACCTGATATAAGGAGCTTGATAACGATAAAGATTTAAAGATACACAAATATTTCAATTTCTACATTCATAAGAAATATGAGAAACAACACCTCATTTTTCCTGTATGAAAGACCCTCACGTCTCCAACCAACAGCTCCAGTGACTTGAAGAGTTGCATTAGGAATAGGTTTGTCTGATTTCTTTTAATTGTGGAATTGCAAAATAAACAAAAGATAGACTTAAAATAAACACAATTTCAAATGACATAAAAATATACCAAGTCAAACATGTAATTAATATGATAATACCAGTGTGAAATCTAAACCTTGGATGAGAAAGGAGAACGAACTCCTTCTTGAGTTATGTAAAGTTTCAATATTTCAGGAGAAAGATTTTGAGGATAACCGAAATCCATAATTTCTAAAAAGAAAAGAAACTCCAAAAATCAAGCCTGGTATATATTAATTAGAAGAAGAAAAAAGAAAAAAGTATTTTTTTTTGTTTATTTTGAAAAAACAAGATGAGGATATAAGCTTAGTTGTCTTTTATTTATCTATTTCATTTAATATTATCTTACCATCAAGAAGCTCATATATCAGAACAAAGTTATTGCGTATGGCATCTTCGTCAAATGCCCCTCCAAAGTATGACTTAAAAAGTGCAACAGCCTATAAATATTCAAATGGATGAAATTAGTGTTTTCTTTCATGATTTAATAGCAGAATATATTCCATCAACAGGCAGCTTAATGCTATGAAATGACTATATATTGATGAATGGAGTACTTTTAGACTGGCAAATTAGTTTATATTTCGTAAATTTCATTGTTGGGATCTAACAAACTGAGGCCACGTTACTGTAACTGGAGATGCACAATCACTATGTAATTCAAAACTGAAAAAGAATTCCACAGTATGCAGAAAATATCTAAATCATTCAAGAAATCAAAATGTCTCTTAGAAAGGAATAATCAAAAGCCTAATCTAAAAAATACCATTACTTATGTACTATCAGTATCTATACTCATGATGTCTTTAAATTCTGAAAATATCAAAATAAGACTTCGATATAAAAGTAAAAGCAAACCTCAACAATGAATTTGAAAGCACACGCAGCATTAGCATTGCTGCTGACAACAATCACAATGTAAACGTTGCTGATTCTCATGTAAAAGAAGGAACAACCTCCAATCTGACGAATAGGACATGTACCAAGTTCTTTTGTGTGCATTATATGTGTTCGAAATGCATCCACCATGTTTCCACTGAAACGATCATTAACAATAATTTCCTTTTTCAGAAAATGCAAACAGGCATAAGTGTATGACAATATAAATGCATTTAGTTTTTAAGAAGTGAGAAATAGCAAAGTGATGCTGGATTTATGTCAACATTTCACCCAATATGCTATTTGGATTTGGGATATTGAAGTATATAGTCTAATATCACACATTGCATAAAAATAAACCACAAATATATATCGATTAATCGTTGTATCATGCATGTCACCATCTAACATAAGAACTTAGATTTTAATAAGTGGTGACCTGCCTTTCTCACATTGGAAGCCAGTAGAAATAAAGCTTTTGAGAGAAAAACAAACTGCACACTAATGAAACATGAGAATTTTACTAAAACACGGGTCAGCCACTACGCAAAAAATTAACTAGGTTTTAATGAGTGATGTCTAAACTAAATGGTTGAGATAATCAAACAAAACACGCCACATGTGACATATGATGCAAAGTGCAAACATAGCAAAATGGAACAGAACATATTGGAAAAGCAGCCATTTAGAATTGAAAATAATCTGAGAGAGTATAGAATCAAACAAAACAGCCAATTCGTGAAAAAGGAATTCAGAACATAAGTGTTTGCTTTTTAGGTAACTGAATGGGTTACAAAAAAATGGAATGTATGAAGACAGCGAAGTTCACTGAGCTCATGTAGAGCTGAATAGAATCAACAACATACAGCCAGTGCTATTTATTTTTCACGCAGTTAATATTTGGTTATTTATTTGTTTATCTAATGAAACCTGTAAATATGGGGGAAATGTACAGGGTTCTTCATCACCTATTCACCTTAAAGAGGGAAATAAAGTGAAATTTATGCGAGGTTTAGGTTTCTTTTGTATAATCATAAGATTTGTCAATTGTTAGCGCGTGATCGGGTGATCCTTACTCCCGGGATGTGGGAGTTGTCATGGGTTAGGAAGAGACAAGTGTAAATTTTCATTGCATATAGAAAATTCAAAATTATATTCCTTTTCTTCGTTTAGATTCAGCTTCCAAGAATAGTATTTTACGCAGACTAACTTGACTTGTATATGTAGAACAAAAGATATTCAATTATTCACGATCAAAAATCAAAACACAAGAGAATAAAAAAAACATAGGGATTGAAAAAGAAAAGGAATCTAACCCAACATCATCACGGTAGAGACGATTGATGAGAACATCGCCTCTGAGATTGAGGAAGTATATAGCAGATGCCGCCACAGGCATCTCTCCCAACCTCCAAATGCCAATAAACAAAAAACCCACCAATTCAGCTCACAGAAACTCGATTTGGCATCCAGTGTCTTGTTCTAAGAGAAGGGAAAAAAACGTTGTCGACCCTCACTGGCAGATCTGGAGGGAGGAAAGAAGAAGAATTAGTGATTTAGTGGACTGGAATAGGGGGGAGCAAGTAGAACGAATGACTCCACTCATCTGCCGTTTTTCCACCTTTCAAGTGGTCATAATTAATCTCTGTTTTTTCAAATGGCTAAAATCCAATGTCTTTTGTTGACTTCACTGATTAGTCACAGAAGTCCACAACTACTGACCAGTGATCACACGTAGGTCCCACACCAAGATCACGAAATAATAATTTAGGGACATCAATGATATTTTTCCTGCTCAACGATTGTTTTTCACAAATATTGTTTTTATGTTTCATTTAATCCTAATTCCTAATTCCTAAACCCTAAATCTTTTGTTTTAGGTCCAATTTCATTCTATAATTCTATTTTTCTGAAGAGGCAGGCAAGTAGGCAACCCTTTCCTTTTCATTTACCTCTTACTGCTGAGGCGTAGCTACCGCCTCCGTCGACCTTCTACGTCTGGTGTGGTTGCTTCATTTTCCATCTCTGATACATCTGGGTCGAAGATTACACAGAAGCTAATATGGACGGAATGGTTTCCTCACAACTCCAGGCAATCAAATCCCAATTCCATGGTGGGATTGGAGACCAACTTCCTACTAAGAGACCCTTTACACGTCCTTCCATACTCTTTGATCCCAAAGAGGCTGCTGATATCGATCTTCGAACCATTCTTCCCATTGCCATCTCCGGTACCTTTTATACCCTATCTATTTTTAATCCCACACATATGCCATTTGAGTTTTCTAAGTATATGAATGTGATTATTTTTTTTACCTTTTAGGATTGGAAGTACTCGCTGAATTAGATTCTCGGTTTGAAAAGTACAGACATTCTCTTTTTAGCACCATGAGTCTTGATTTGGATAGAGAAAAGATGACTCCTAAAGAAGAGAAGGGTATCAACAAGTCGATAGAATCATTCCTGCGATTACTCTCTGGCCATCTGAAGCTTCCTTCTTCGCTTAAGACACTCGAGTATCTTATTCGTAGATACCAGTAATTTCTTGTCCTTTACACCACAATTTCCTTTTGGATTTTCTGTAATCCATATTAGAAAAAAGTTATCTTTTTATACGCTAAAATGCTTCAGTTGCTGATAATTGATATATCTGATCGTGCTTTCTTTGTTTTGTAGAGTTCACGTCTACAACGTGGATCAACTGATCCTGTGTTTCTTGCCTTACCATGATACACATACTTTTGTTAAGATCGTACAATTGACCAACTTATCAAGGTAAATTACTAATGTTCTTTGTTTTTTGTCTCCTTCTACCTGTACTAATACCTGTATATTTTCATTTTCAGAAATAAGTTATGGGGGTTTCTAGAAGGTACTAAAGTTTCAGGGTCACCACCTACAAGGAATGTTATTGCACAACAGTGTACACGTGACAAAGGGGTTCTAGAGGCAATATGTACCTATGTGGGCCTTCTTATTTGATCTTTCCTATTTTTATAATCATCTGAAATTTACAGTCTTGGTTAATGAGAATGTGATGTATTTTATAACTATAGGCCGCACCAAAAGATTTTTGTCATTCAAGACTAGTGATCTTCTTCTGTACAGCAGTTATGGTTGAAGCACTAGGTTCAATTCAAAAGTTGGATGATGAAATGATGAAAAGGGTCTTACCTTTCGTGCTTGATGGATTAAACCCTTACATGCTCGGGAGTAGAGATACAAAGGTAGTTTTTTAGCTTAGTTATTGTTTATTTGTATTCTTTACAAACCACTTAAAAACAATGAAATAGCATCTAAGTGATTTTTGGCTAAACATGGTAACAAATCTATTATCATCCGTAACTAAGTTAATGTTCAGTCTTTTTTCTTTTAAAAATTTGATGTAATTTTCTAATTCAACAAGCTTTTAAATGATAGAATAACAATGTCTTATCTTGGAAAGTTTGAGATGCTATATATTACTATAATACTACATTACTACCCCAAAGTTTGTTAATTTCAAATTTACAGTAATGTCATGTATTTTAGCCCAGAAGGTGACAAAAACAAAGGATTTAATTTTAACTTTGAAAAATACCTCTAAGTTCTAACTTATGAATTTTCTGTAGCTATTATTTTAAATATATTTTATTTGATAATTGATATTGTAGGCTGGTGCTTTGATGGTTGTTGGTTTACTTGCAAGTAAAGCAACTTTGCACTTCAAGGTCATCAATAATCTTTTATACTCCGTTACCCGTCTGATAAAACAAGATTCAAATGAATATTCTGATTTACCGTGGATTTACATGACAATGATGGCCATAATCACAATTGTTCAAGTAAGGAAATGCGGCAATATTATTTTATTTTATTTTATTATTTACACCTTTTATGTGGACAGAAAAATAATTACCAATAAAAAAGTTCATTTGTCTTTTAGTTTTTTATACCACTGCCATCTGCTAATTCTATAAATAATTTGCAGTCACAATCTCTAAATAAATTTCCTGAGAAATCCTTAAAGATTTTGGTTCAAACAAGGTAACTCTTTTACGTTGTGTTAATCATTGCTCTATTTAACAGTTTCAAAACAAAAAAAATTAACAGTTTCAAAAACATTGCTCTATTATACAAATACTTAATAGTTAATTCCATCTTTCTAACTATTCTCTTCTTTTTCTTCAATTAAAGGGATCTTTCTGGAATACTTGCTCGTCTTTCTCAGGACTATAATATAGAGAAGTTCCTATCTATTTATCTACATACATTAACAGATTATAGGTTTGTGATTTATTTAACATGTGTATTTTCTAGTTCCCAACAAATCTTTAAAAAATATCTTTTTTTTCAGCTCGTCAGATGATGCTTACTGTTCAACACTCATTTCCTCATTAGAAACGATTCCTGCAAAAGATTTTGTCGCCAGTATTGTGGCTAAAGTGCTGATCTCTTGTTTAAGATTATCACAAAAGACAGAAGTCAACCACTTACACGAAGCAGGTATGTCATGCTTTAGTGTATTAATTATCAGTGGACTTCCGTTATTTATCTTTTTATCATTACATCACATTGATACTGTATTGGATCTTCTATATTTTTTATTCTTCTGAATTGTTGTTAGGTGGTTGGGCGAAACGAATTTTTGTTGTGATCAATAAGTTATATAGTTTTGAACTACGGGCAGCTATGGAGAATTTCTTTCAGGTTTGTTCCTCATTGTATTCTGCAGAAACATGTTATTAAATTGGTTCCATATTTTTTTAAACTTCTCATGGGATCTTACAGGATTCAAAGAAAGAGAAGGAAATTCAGTCTTTGTGTATTATGCTTGATGATAAACTGGACGTGCCTTCCACGACTCATGATTCTAAATTCTGGTTCTCTCTTCAGCATCCCAAGGTTTCATTTTTTCCAAGACAACTTTATTTTATTATTTCCTTTTATCAATTGTAATTTGTAAAAAAATGCTTAATTGGTGTATTACTTATGGAATCAGAATTGGAAATTATTTTAGTTTTGTAAATATATAAGTGATTCGATACTTAGTTTTGGTATATACCCTAAACTCTGGACTACTTATTTTAAAATTTTAAATTATTCATAGAAATATAGAACTGTTTCATGTATTCAAAAAGTATATTTTGTTAGAATTTATATAATTTGACTTTTATATCTAACAGATTATTATTTTTGTTTACTTTAATAGGCTTGTGTTCGCCAAGCAACTTTAGCATCTCTTTTTTCGTCAGGCACACTTAAAGCAGAATCATTGGATCATAAGGTATCTCTTTTAAACTCTAAGTCAATAAGATATTTTCACAGAAATGATTATTTTCCACAAATCCCCACCTTTGGGCCTGCCTTAGAACTCAATAGGATGCATTGCTTGGTATCTTTGGTCCGAAAGGAACAGGAGGTTCAAGCAGCGCACCTCTAAATTCTCACCATGGACATTATTAGGGACATCAGTTTCTCCTTTAAATCAAAAGATTTTAGGAAGGCCTGTTCTTCCCAATTGAGATAATTATTATGCAAGTTTCGGAGATCAACCTTCTATGGAAAGTCAATTAGTTATTCAATCACTAGTTGTAATGCTCTATAGGAAAGTGTCGACTCATCTTCCTATCTTTTTTTCTTCTTTATCTCCATTTTGTATTAACGGCATTTTCCTACATTTTTTGATGAAAAGATTATTTCTATCAAAAGAAAAAAAGAATTTTTTATTTTCTAAATTATTCAGATTTGTTATTGTATTTTACTTTCATTAATCTTAACCTTTTGTCCCAGTTGCGTGAAGTTATCCAGGATACTGTGATTCGCCAGCTTCGTGATGATGATCTTACTATCGTTCAAGCAACACTATCAATAGAGGAATTATCTGATATAGTCAGCTCTCACGTTTTTCTGACTACAATCCAAGATGTTCTTTACAGATGTATTGATATCTTAAAGACAGGCGAGTTCTCTCATTCTTTTTCTTTTCTTATACGTCTAAATTAATTGTTTGAACTTTGAACCTTTTGTTTTTTCAAATGCTAAAATTTCAAATTTAAAAAATGAAACAGTAAGCTACACAGTACCCACAATTGACACAAATACTCACTAGCTACTAATACTCTCCATCATAGTTTAAAAAAGCGGAAAGCGCTCCCAATTTCCATGGAGCGCTTTTTTAGCTTTAACCGCTTTAGCGTCGCTTAAAGCGGTAGTGGCATATGTATAAATATTTGCAATTTTTTTAAAAATTGCATATATACCCCTGTTTATATATATAATTTTTCCAAAACCTGTACATGTATAATTACCCAAAAAATATATATAAACCTGTCAATTTTTGCCTATCATCTTAAAAATACACATCCAAAACAAATACATCCAAGTTATTTGAATCATCCAAAACAAATACATCCAAAACAAATACAAAAACTATCAAATCATTTACTCTAATCATCTATACGAGCATCTACTTCTATATTATCTAGAGGCTCTCTGATAATTTCCGCAATTTCATTCATGGCATAATGATATTGGGATTCAGTTCCCATATCTGCAAATGAAGTCCTCTGTCTTTCATAGGTATATCCACGGGTTTGCCCACTCCTTGTTGACGGTCTCGGTTGTTCAGCAGCTCCTGAAGCTTCCTCCACCTGCGCCCATGTTAGTCCATCTGCCTCGGTGTAGACGAACTCGTCGCATGCCCCTTCTATGCCTGTCATCCACTCGCTATTGAAGTTCATCGAGTCTACTCTTATGGGATCGAATTTGCCATTCACTTCCAATTCCAATTGTCGGTGTCGTTGTGTACGTTCATCTAATTTCCTGTTGTACGTTATGTACACCAGACGATCCAATTTTTTGGAATTCAATCGATTCCTTTTCCTCGAATGGATCTGCAAATAGTATATTAGGGTTATGGTGATGACCTAAAATAAAGCGTTTGGCAAAGCGGTCCAAAAAAACCGCTTTGCCGCTTTAAACGCTTAAAGCGACGCTTAAGCGTCGCTTTTTTTTCTATGCTCTCCATATGCCTTTATATATACAAAAATAGAAGTTATCTACTTTCCTAACTAATATGGACCATTTAGACTATCTAGCCGAGGAATCGATGTCATTATTTTCATGATTCAGGAATTCCTTAAACCAGGTTTGAGTTGCGCCAATAATGCGTAGCGCCGGCTACCCGCACTATGGGGATATAGCGTGCTATAGCACCTCCATAGCGCCAAGTGTATTTAAAAAAAAATCTAGATATATACAATAATTAGTGATCAAGTTAAATCAATAATTTTAGAAATGGGGAGAAATCTATATAAATACTAACCCTATTTGGGTATTTGGGCGGATCCTAACCCAGATTCACCTAAAGGTCCACTTCCCATAGCGTGGGTAGATAGCGCCGTCAACCCGCGCTATGGGGTTTATAGCGCGCTTTAGTGTGCGCTACTCAAACCTTGAATACAACCATGGTGTGCTTATGAATTATTTCCTATCCACCAGGCAGCTAGTTTCTTCTTCATCGCAACTCTTTTTCACCATTCTCTCCAATATGTCACACTGCTATCTGTGATAGAAGTCAATATAGGATCCAAGTATCCAACATGACGATTTTCTTCGAAATCTCTATTCTATTAACAAAAACAGTCAGAATAGGGCAAGCAAAGAACATTTGATTAGCTTCCTCTTCGGCATTTTTACTAAACATAGATTTTTTCACTCTTCTGGTTCCATCTACCCAAGGCCAGTTTTGTGGTCTGTTTTCTCCATCTACCTTACCTCCACATAGAGAACTTATTCATCTTAGGAGACCAAATACCTTTGGCAAATCTTTTGTCAGGATTAATCTTCTTTTTGCAATTTTTCTATAGTTTTATTTTTCACGTGTCAATTTTAGTTCCTAAAAATCATTCTTTTTTAGGTAGTTCAAATTCCAAGATTCCTTTGGAGGTTGCCACATTATGCCTTAGTGCAATCAGGATGGATAATTCACAGGAAGTTGCTACAATGCTGTTTCCACTATTTATTGTACATCCGAAGGTATGCTGTTTTTTAAGTGATGATTTTCAATGGGATTTTCATATATTGTTATTACATAATTACATATACTGATGTTTTAAATATTTTCAATTTCATTTGATGGTTGTCACAGACTTTGAGTGTCAATTTGATGGCATTGGATTCAGCCAAATTAACAAAGTGGCCATTCTACAGTGCGTCCTTTTCGTCATACATTATTTCCCAAGATGAATCTTCAAATGTAATTTCTCTTATTTTTTATACAATTATGTTTTTTCATTGTGAATTTTGACTTTCTTAATTGTTTTAAATTTTGCTTTACCACTTTTTCCATGTTATTTTTAGTTTTTTCATTACATGGTGCTTTGATTTCAAAATTTATTTTATAAACCATCATGGCAAAGCAAGCAAATTCTTACTAAACACTATCGAATTTAAGGATATTGAACTTATCATATTTATATTTTTCATTCAATTTTGTAGTTGCTGGATCGTGATCATATTGCCATTTTTAATATGAAGACTATTGAAGTTATGTCTAATATTTTTTCACAAAATCCCGGAAGGTTTATTGAGTGGTTATCTGAATGTGGCAAAAACTCCGACTCTTCAAAGAATTTATTTTTATTTATTATATTGCAAGCCATTTTTGTCAACAGACAAGGTACATTTTATTATTTTAGTATTCATTTTCTAAATGCCCTTTAATTCTTTTTATGTTTTATATGTTTTGAGAAAAGTATGAAGTTTAAATTAAAATTATATGCTTTTCTTTTTGATGGTAGGTCACATTCTCTATTTAATTAATAATTTTTAAGGAACCAATTGTGACAGATGGAAAATTATATTTATTTTTATACCAGTTAATTTTATCTTACAAGTTGTAATTTTAATGTTTTTTTCACCTCTTTAAATTTTGATTTGAATTTGATTTCTTTTTTGCTTGGTTTGTTTTTTAAATGTATTTATAATTTATATATGGTTGATCGTTGCTTGTCATTCTTCTTTTGTTATAGATATTGGCAATCTTTTGAGACTTTTTGAAGTTTGCTTTCCCATCATTAAGGGTGAATGGGATGATATGGCTTCTAGGGGCAATGTTTTCTTCTCCGAAGAGGTTTATCTTTTTTTTGTTCTTTACATTTTTCTTCTCCGAGGTTAACAGATTCTAACTAATTTATTTTTGTCCAGTCTGCCACCAAGATAATGGATTATTCAATAAGAGGATGTTTAGACAAGCTTTTCAGTTTAAATTTGGTTGCACTAAATGCTGAAATCATAGTTTGCATTTGCTGGGCTTTTCTAGAATCATTTACCACAGTTAACTCAAATAACAGTGAGGTTTGTTGCTTATTTCTTTTCTCAACTTTCATTTCTTTCTTATCTTTAAATTCTCTTTACCTTAGTTATAATTTATTCAGTCTTTCTTTCTTTGGATGGTAATAAGATCATATTGTTTGTTATTTTGCTTTCTCAGGTTGAAGAGTCCAAGCTGCTTTCTATGCTTGACAATCTATTTATTTTTTTTGCATCTACTCCACTAAAAGATCATTTTAGAGAACATATCCTTTTTCTTTTGACAAAATGTTGCAGTTCCACTGTTAAATTTCTTTCGAAGTTCTTTACTGATGAAGGTATATTAGTTTAATCTTTTGTCTCTTTTTTTTTTACTTTACGATCGTACTTAATCTTAGTTTTTCCCTTTTTTCAATTGCATTAATCATTACATTAACATGTAAATACAGTCATATAATTTTTATCTCTTATTTTGTCATTGTAAATTTGTAAATACAATTAAGTCTGTATATCGGTCGGATTCGGATCGGATATGCAGGTGTCCGAATCCGAATAATTATCCGGATATCCGAATCTGACCGAATAAAATCCGGATTTGAAAATCCGAATCCGAATCCGGATAAATTATCTGGATATCCGAATAAATTATCCGGATTTCCAGATAATCCGAATCCGAATAATCCGAATCCGGATAACTTTAGGGTTAGGGTTAGAGTTAGGGTTATGATTTAATAATTTTAAGTTAATAAGTTATAAAGATTTATAATTATAAAGGTAATTAGGTTTAAAACTTTAAATGTTTAATGATTTATAATATAAATATAATAATATTAATTTATTATATATTTATCCGGATATCCGAATCCGGAATTCTTAAACGAATTCGGATTTTAGCGGCGGATTTTCCGGATATCCGAATCCGAAAAATCCGAATCCGGATAGTCATATTCGAATTCGAATGCGGATTCGAATACGGATTCCGGTATACCATTTACAGGCTTAAATACAATCACTCCTTTGTGTTTCTATTTATTCCGTTCTGAGTAAGGGTAGTAGCATTTCAAGACATCTTTCCTTTCAAGTTTCCAGTATGTCATAATCTGTGTCTAAGTTTACTAATTAGTTAAAAGTTGGTAAATTGAGTGGAAATAATTCCATAGTTGTGATGTAGTAGAGCCACAAAATTCTGTTTCCCAGAATTGAATAAATGTTACCCAATGTATTGTAATGATATCGAAAATTCTCTCCTTATAATCCAATATACTTTGTTCTTATAACACAAAAAACAATAAAAATGATGTAACTCGTTTTTACACTTATGTCTGGAAAAATATTTTTTATTTATGTTTGAAACCTGTGAAATCATTTTCTAGGGTTTTCTATGGATGTTCAAGTGGAAAGTCTTCTGTCATTTGCAACTGTCTGTTCCACTGTAGCTACTTCAGAATCAAATCTTTTGAACGCTGACAAATCTGTGAAGTTCCTAGTTGGATTTCCTTCTCTTCTAGTTCCACTTTCTCATATAAAAAAGGTTTGATTTTATGCTTCTTTTTTTGTGTATCTAAACATTTACTTATAGAATACGAAAATAATACTTAGCTCTATGATTTTGTTTAGGACATACGCACATATGCTATGAATTGTGTAGAGGCACTCTACAAACTTTGGACTTGTTTTGACAATGCCAAAATGAAAAATGGTATTTTTTTGCATATTATGTTTTCATTTGATTGAAATGTAGGTAACTTTTTATATAGACATTATTTTTTCTTCAGGAAGTGATACACTATTGATTCGTTATGTGTCTACACCGTTATTTGGGAAGCTTTTGGGTTTGATTAATGAACATAGGAGACTTATATTATCAGATGTAAATTGTCTTCCATCACTTCTGACGTCAATGCTTGGCAGTGTTTCTGATAGTCTCCTTGTTTCCCAAAAAGTTGAGAAGAGGTAGGTAACTAGACAGCTGTGTGATTTTGATCTTACTCTCATTTTTTTATTCATTAATTTTGTTTTAAATTACAAAATATATATTAACAAAATAAGCGAATTCTTTTAAGTTGATTACTCCTAGCCGACCTTCCAAATTCTGTTTCCTAATCTGCGACTCTGCGTCATTCCTTTACAATGTGTACTATATTTTGATACGAGAAAACGGAGATGAAACACCTCCCACTCAGAGGGCGGCGATTGGGAAGCTTTTTTTCAAGAAACTTTCTGGTTAGATAGTTTTTCATTGGATCACTCTTGATGGGTATGAGTTAAACTGGAAAGATAGGAAATGGGGGAATCAAGTGATCGATCCTTCTAAACATATATTGGATGTGTTTATATACACTTGAGTTCAATATTAGATCTTAACTGAATTCAGTTAAGAACTAATCTACACTAACTAATTACAATTAGTATTATAAGGTCTAATTTGTAATTACAAGCAAATGAAAACAAATAACCTTATTTAATATCACTAATAATGGGGGATACCAAAGTATCAAACAGTTGAGCGGAAGAAGAAAAATTTATATCTCTTCTCTAATGTTCATATTGAATTCAGTCCTGCTGTGGAATTTAAGCTTAGATTTATCTATAAGCTGTACTGGACTGAAATCTGCAGATTAGATTGGTAAATTGGATTATTTCAGGGAAATTCTATTACTGGTGAAAAATGTTAAAAAAACATCTAAACAACTTCATATGGTAAGGAATAAAGGGAATCCCTAGATCCTAAATAGTTATGTTCAAATCAGAGGGAGGTCTAGGTATTAGAAACCTCCCCGTCATCTCACAGGCAGTGAGCATCAAGAGAACGTCCAATTTTTGGAGTAAGAGTAACTCTATTTGTGTCCAATAGTTCCAAGGAAGATACATCAAGAATAGACCGGGAGGTCTCGGTGTTAGAAACCTTCCTGTCATCCCACATGCAGTGAGCATCATTAAACCTCCAATTTCTGGAGTAAGAGTGATCTTATTTGTGTTGCAAGAAAGATATATCAAGAATAGACCCCTACTTTTGGACAACCCTCATCTCTGATAGGGTGATAATTGATTACAGCCTTGACTGCAGAACCCATCACTTGCCCTATTGAAAGCAGGCTCCATTTTCAAGACATTGGGAGAATCACTGAAACTTTCTAAAAACCAACCTGATTAAAAGAATCAATGCTTCTAATCTTAACATAGTTTGAATAACACATTAGATTAAGTTGCATTACATTTTCCCCCATTTATACTATTATTAAATTACAATTGATTTAAAATTGTTATCTTCAAATAAAAGTGAAGAGATGTCAAATGTGTTCTCTGTTGCTGAAATATGGATTCTAGATTTTAACCTTTATTCATTTCAGCTTTGATCAACAGACGAAAGATACCATATTATTATTTATTTTTAGTTCTGCACTCAAATTGCCATCATCTGCAAAGGTATGCATCAAATAACTCTTTGCCTTAGATATCTTTAGAAACATAATCATGAAAATACAATGTTTATATAATAAAAATGTAAAAATGAATTATCAATCACCTAAATCCTAATCTACATTTTATTTCTATCAATTATCAAATGAATTAATTAATATCTTCTGATTTGAAATTTTTATTCTATTTTTCCTGTAATAAAATAATTAAGTTCATAAAAATATTTAACGTGATATCCTTCATTCTTACTTTGTTGAGTAGTTGAAATATTGTATATGAATCACCAATATTACATTTTCTTTAACAAAATATATCTTTAAACTTTATAATAGTCTTTTTGTAAATGCTGTATATAATTAAATTGAGTAAAATTTTCCTTTTCAAAAACAATTTTTGATATCGATTTTTTAAATTATGACGCAGTTGACCGTATTATCACTTTTTGAAAGAATTGGAAAGTCTATTATTCAGATTAGTGAAGTCAAACTATTGCTCTCTGAACTTTTGGAAAAACGCAGTAAATATTGGGATGTATTTTCAACAAAAAAAATCAGGTTGTCTGATGTAGAAATTGAAATACTTTGCATTCTTTTAAAGGTAATTTTCCAGTTTTTGTATCCATGGATATATCTTCTTTTGCAATTTGTATTATTATTTTTATGTTGTTTAATCCATCAACATCAAATCATATCTTGTTGTTTAGTCATCTGTTGCAAGTATTGATCCTGCCAATGCTGTTGCAAGTTCCATTGATTTCCTACTCGAAGTATTTAAAGTTAGTTTTCTTTTTCTTTATCACCTATAATTTCTCCATGAGTTCTTGTGCTTGTTGATATTTTTATCTGTTGAAATTGCTTCAATTTTATATCTCAGATTGATGGTTTGTCATCTGAGGATCCAGCTATCGTTAAGCCTTGCGTGGTTGCTTTGCAGACTGTGACCAGTTCCATGTACAGCTGTTTGGGCAATGAAAAACAGGTTAACGATTTCTTCTTATGTTTTATTCATTCCACTATTTTTTTTTGTCATTACTTATTACTCATTTTAGTCTATGTGGATCCAGCTACCAACTGCTTAGGCACTTTTTACACTTAAATGGCGAACATATATAGCAAGTTATATCATACAATCTACAAAACTTTATAAAATACTTTTAATGTCATTAAAATCCAAAGTTCAAATTCTTTAAAAAAATTAAACACCAAATAAGGCCATGATATTTTATAAAAAAAGTAATCATATGGGTGGGCCAGCTTCTGAAGTTGACAGTAGTTGATGATTTGATGGAGTTAGAACAAGGACGGTGAGTGCAAGAGAAGAAGAGGAAGCCGTTGTTCACCTTTTTCTCTGTCTGGATACTTTTAATGTGGAAATCGTTGCCCTTCTTTTTCTCATATTCTCACAATAATTTCAATTTATTTTTTTCTAATGAAATTTCCTTGTACACTTTTTTTGCAGGATGAGATTTTTGCCAATCTTGTTTGCCTTTTTCAAAATCATAACAGCAATATACAACTTGCAGCTAAAGAAGCTATACTGCAAATAAATGTGTGTTTCTTCTCCGAATTTTTTTGTTATATGCATTTTTTTACTCGGTTGGTTTTCCTTTTTTTTGCAACTTACATGTGATTATTTGTCAATGCCATTTACCAGGTCAGTTATTTATCTTTTGTCAAACTTTTCGAGGGAATCCTTTCTAATATTCACGAAGTTGTTTTTTCTGCAAAGAAAAGAAAAAAATCACATGTTTTCTCTTTGGAAAGATTGATCCGAGAGCAGAATACGCCAATTTGTTTTCTCAAGGCATTGCTTGATATATTGTTTTTAAAGAAAGATATACAAAACAGGTTTTTAAAGAAAGATATTTAGCATTTGTCTTCATATGTTTACACAATTATAATTTTCGGTATTGATTGGGTTTTTCTGATTTGCATTTTTCCATTTGATAGAAAATCCATGATTGGACCACTTTTTAAGCTTCTTAAGGAACTCTTCTCTAGCAAGATCTCTCAACTTTTTGAGGAAACAATTGAAGCTAAATCATTGAAATTTGATACATCCAACAGTGCATTAGTGGATGCACAGCAAATGACAATTACAATACTAGAAAACATCAGCAATTCATTATCGCCCGATGTATCTGTAAGAATTGAAATTAACTGTTTCTTTTCTTTTTCATACTAACTCTCATTTAAATATTTTTATGTTTTTTAAACATACATGTATGTGTTGTTTGTGTTTTAGGTTGATATGTTTAACAAAGAAAATGTTAATCTGCTTATTAATTGTGCTCGGTCTACTGAGAATACAGTGACACACAATCATATTTTCTTGCTTTTGGGCGCCATTACAAAAATTTCTTCTGAATGTGTCTCTGAATACATGCCAGATCTGTTGGCTATTATTGGATTATCTGCTACAAAACAGGTTATTTTCTTGTTTATTTTTCCTAATAAACCTTTTTTATATATAGTTACAAGTTTACAACTCTTATTTATAATTTTTTTTAAATCTAAAACATTGTAAACACCACCAACCTTTATATTCTGATAATCTGATTATGAAAATAAAAAATATGCAACTCACTTTTTGTGGAGTCGTGGGACTTACATGATGATATGTTTATGCCTCTAATCAATATTCAAAATGACAGAATGACAGACATTCCCAACGTGTATTAGAAGATTTGATATCGATGCTTGTTCCATGCTGGATATCAAGAACTGATGGCGCAAAAGATCTTCTTATGGTACTATCTTTTCTTTTATCTTTTTTTATGGTACTATCTTCTAATTAGACAAGAATATTTATTTAAAAATCACATGTACTATTTTCAGACTTTTACTAATGTTTTGCCTGAAATTGAGGAATGCCGACGATTGGCATTGATGGCTTACTTATTGAGGTATTTCATTTCATCTCCTAAATATGCAATTTGTACTTGCTCTTCTAGTATTGAATATTTTGTTAACTTCACTTTTTTCAGAATTTTGGGTGAAAAAGATAGTTTGGGCATATTTCTTTCCTTTCTTTTTCATTCATTAGCTTCAAGGAAGAGCAAATCATTGGACTTCGAAAGCTGCCTTGGTGATTTATCTTCATGTGCTTCCATTTTTAAGGAGTGGGAGTATTTGTTTGCAGAAGATATATGTAATCAATTTAAATGCAACATATGGCTTCCATGCTTGATTGTTCTTATTGAGGAAATTGGATTTTACAAAGAAAATATCCAACACCATTTCGAGAAGGTACTAGTACTGCACTTCGTAATGCAAAGATTGCAGTGTGCAGAAATAACTTTTGAGCTTGAATCTGGAGAAGATATATCACAACTGCAGGTATTTAGTTCTATTCATTATTACTTTTTAGTTCTATTCATTCCTTTAGTTAGAGCATAGAACAAGTTCTATTAAAAGACTTAATTTTTTTATCCATGTTATTTTTTCAACTTCTATTTTTACAGTGCACACTTGGAGCCATAATGGAAAAGGTTGTGTTGCAACAACAACTTAGAAAAAGCAGGCATGCTATTCCATCTGCTTTTAGGAAGCAACATAAGAAAATTGAACTTGGCTTATTAAAAACAATCACAAATGTCATGTTTCCCTCTGAATACTATAAAGGCATCACAAGATTGTTGGTTCATGAAGATGTGAATTTGATAAAGAAGGTATCTTCACATTTTTATTTATTCAAATGAATGATTTTTTTCTCGTATAATATATTTAAATCAATTTTTTGATTAAACTCAGGCTCTAAGTTTTCTCTGTGAAACTATAAAGAATGCCAAACTTGCCATGGGAAAACATAAGCAAAGGCATAGAAAGTATAATATTAAATATTTTCTTCATTTGGATGAAAAGACAGCAGAATCCTTTGATGAGATGTGTTGTAAACTGACTCAATTAGTTGACGATTCATCACATTCTGTTATGTCGTCCGCAATTTCATCTTTGGAAACATTATCAAATGAGTTTCCATCTGGCAGTCTTATTTTTGTGTCAACTCTTAAGGCTGTGGTGCGGCACATAACTTCAAATGATTTATATATTTCTTCTAGTTGCCTCCGATGTGCCAGTGCATTGATCAACGTGCTTGGTTCAAAGGCACTGCCTGAAATTCACAATATCATGGAAAATATTCTAACAAGGGCATATGGAAGCTATAAAGCTACAAGAGAAGATGATTGTAAAAAGAAAGCTGATAGACATTCCACTTGCAAGATACCACTATCTCTGTCTATTCTTCATACTCTGGATGCTATTGTTGAAAATCTTGGTTGTTTCTTGAATCCTTTTCTTGAAAAAGTTATTAAGCTTTTGGTACTTCACCCAGAGTATATTTCCGAATCAGATAACAGAATTAAAACAAAAGCTGCAGTTGTTAGGAAGCTTCTAGCAACGATGGACATCGGAATCGCAGCCCTTGTTCTATCGCCGTCTTTGCCACCATCGTTGTTTCTGCGTTGGGTTTCTTCCTATTTTGATTCTTGATCCCGGTTAACCCTCTTTTTCTGCGCCGCTGCCTCGTGTGATTTGGATAAATTCTTGGTTTTACCTAACGATAAAATTAAAATTGTCATTCCAATTTCAAATTAAATAATTACTCTGCAATTAAAGGACTTGTCTATAAAATTTAAATAATGTTGCAATTAAAGGACTCTTTAATCTTGTAGATTTTTTCTTATATTGTAAGGAAAAATAAATTAACTTGTTGGAAATAAAAGTCACAATCCAATATCAGGTTCGATATTAAATTAGAAAAGCTTTCTAAATCTCGATCAATATTAAATCATTTTGATTTGACGGTTCAAATTCAATGATGGTATTTAATAATATTGAATAATGAATATAAAAATGCAGGATTTTATGTGAGTAAAAAAAAAAATAATCCTCCACAACACACACCCACAGGCTGAACCGCTGAGGCCACAGCCCACAGGGCACAAGCGTTGTCGTTTTTTGTCCATTATTTTCATAGTCGGTACGAAATCTATCTAAGCATATTTATACGGCTGAATAAAATATCTTTTTTTTTTTTTTTTCCCCTTCCTTGTTGTCGTCCAAATCCTACGTTATTACGGCCGATTTTATTAGACTTTGCCCCAATCTGCAGATCGGTTGCTTATTAATCTTGTCCAGGTTGAAACAATTTCCTTTGCTTTTCCTTTGTGCGGTTTACCGATTTTATTTTCTGGAGGATTATAAACTAGTTTTTATTATTTTGAGTTTCGGTTTGGGGGCATGCGTTTGGTTGATTCGTTTGATCTGTTGATGTCATCTTATGATTCTTTGTTTGGGGTTTTGTTAGAAACTTCTGTTGTGGGTTAATCCAATTATACTTTCACTCTTATTTGCCGATTTCTTCGGTTATTCTATTTCTCGTGGTTTTGGCCATTTGGATATCTCAAAATTTAGGTAATTTTCCCAAATTTACTTTACAATTTTTTGCTTCTACTTTGAACTGTTTACTTTTGTGGGAGTTCTTCCTAGTCTTCATCTTCTACATTATATTTTACATTTAAATTACTTTATCTTAATGTTATTGAACTTTCCTCTTTTCATTTTAATTCCTTAAATTTTTCATCATGTTATTCTTCTCTTTCGTAGTTCATGGTTTTTTTTTTTTTTTTAAAAATCTGTAAATGTTCTTATCATAGGTAATTCTTGGTCTGTACTGCAAATCCATGTTTTCATAATCCATTCTTTGTGATTTCGAACAAAGTCTATTTAAACTGATTCAAAAGAAATAATTTTGGTTATAATTTTATCTTTGTTAGTCTTATTCAATTTCAAGAACCTCAGGCTTTTGAAGTTATTAAGATGATGATATTTTAGATTTAAAAAATTGTTACTTAACCTGACCAATAACCATTCAGAAAGAAATTTAGGAATAAACATTCAAACCTTTGGATGTTTTTAGACCAGTAGCTCTTGAAGGCTCTGGACTAGCTCTAATACCAATACAATTCATATGAGTAGCTCTTGAGCTTCTCTAGACCAGCACACAGTCCATGAACTTCATCAAATCCCAATTACCTCTACATGACCAATGATTACAATATTTCATTATATATTTCATTTTATTTCTAAAATAATTGCTTTTCATTTTTTTAGTTTGTCGTTAACGATGGATATTCATACCACCAACAACAAGTCTGAAATGGATTCCAAAAGAAGTAATTCACGTTTGATCTCGATCGACAACACATCCAATAAAAAGGGAAAACACCACGAGTACTCTCCTTTTTCATTCTTTTTTTTCCAATATAATATATGTTTATCATTTTAAAGATGAATTTCATTCTTGGTCGTTTATTCTCTCGTCGAATCTTCTTTCTCATTCTTATTTTGATAAACATAGATTAAAAATCTTTTGATAATTACCTAAATAACCTAATCTTTATTTTTTGTCCCGTTATGAGATTTGCCTAGCCATAACTAAATATTTTCTACAGGCAAGATGAACTTACAGTGCATCCAGTTTATCAATGGATCCCTCCGCGTCGGGTCATTAGTGGTGAGTCATCTATTTTCTGGATCTCAATATATTTACTCCATGCTGGATTATATGTGTACTTTCATTTTTTAGCACTCTGATTATGTTTTCTACAGCAATAGATTAAAGATTGTTTTCAAGCTTCCTATTTTTCTTCTTCTTGTACTTACCAATTCTATGTTTTTTTCTCCTTTCTATAGACTTCCGTGATTGGGCTGGCCTCCCGGATGATGTTTTTATTAATATATTCGTTAAGGCTGAGACAATTCCTGTCATATGCTCGGCACAATTTGTTTGTCGGAAATGGCATGAAGTTTCCAAAAAACCGCAGATATTCCAACAGGTTATAATCGACACGCTGTACCTTGACTTTGATATTCAATATTCTCATAAATTCGTAGAGATTGTAAAGACTGTGATTGATCGAAGTGATGGCTGTTTGGAAGAAATTTCTATTGACGGTCATGTTAATTTTATTCAAGAGCATCTGAAATTGATTTCAGAAAGGTACGTACATGCTATCTTCTTTGTTAATTTTTATTATTTTTCTAACTGAAACTTCATGGCTTATCGATCGTTCAATCTCTATGCATGCATAAACTAATAATTATTACCTGCATTTTCTTCTTCTTTAGGTCACCTTGTCTGAAACGATTAAGTATTAATTCTGTAGTAGAAGAATTTGAAACAGAGTTAATCGAAGCTTGTCGCAAGTTTCCATTACTTGAGAAGCTTAGTCTCATTGGTTGCTTTAAATTTACTGACAAAGGAATGCAATCTATTGGTCAATTTACAAATTTAAAAGAATTTGCGGTTGGCGGTTTTTTTCTAATGGAAAGATCTCAGTCCAACAAGGTAGCATATCAGATAGCAAACAATCTGCATGGTTTGCGGAAATTAGAAATTTATAATAGTACGCTTGATCGTAATGGTTTGATGGCCATTCTTGATGGTTGCCCCGACCTGCAAAACATTTATCTTCGAGATTTCAAATTTTTAAAGTTCGAAGATGATTTGAAAGCTAGATTGGCATTGGATAAGGTTAAAGTGAAATGTTTCGATTATTGGAAGGTCAAGACTGTTGATGTTAATGATCCTAATGCTGATTATGATTGTGAAGATTTTTATAATTATTGTCTACATGATGATTGAAGGGTTTTTAACTATGTTTAACTCTGTTTAGTTCTCTTTGTTTTTCGTATTAAATTGTCAACTTATGGATTTTATCCATCGATTAAGTAGAATTATGTTTTAGATTTCATTTTTTGTATTTAATCAACAATTTTTGGATCTAATCCACCATTAAAGTGGTATATTTGTGTTTTTATTATTTTAGCTAATCAGCTTATTAAGAATTAAAAGCTGAAAATGTGTGAAGAAATATTTAACCAACAGAATGAATATATATGAAAGCTGGTATTTTGTTGATATTATTTAGATTAGAACAAAAAAACCTAAATGTTATGAGTGGAACATAAAAATGAAAATGCTGTCATGAGACGATAACCAAATAGAATATTGGTTTGCATTGATTTTTATCAACAATTATGAAGTGAAAAATTCATTATTTGGATACAGAATTTCTGATCACTACAGAATATAAACTGTTCTACACTTGCACACACCCTTCTGATTCAGCAATTCTCATCTCATTCATCCTATATTCCTATACCATCTATTAATGTCCGTCTCTAATGGAAAAGTAAAAGAACAAAAAGAAAAACGACTTGAATAAATTTCAATTGAGAATATGCTTACATGTCATTATAATTTCAATTTCATCAAGAATGGTGAGATCAACTAGGACCAAGACAAGAATAAATTAATGGCGGTGAATGAACTCAACAAGAAAGAAATTTACTAAATTGAATAGAATTGGATTAAACGATAAAAATGAATTACAATAGTTGATATTCAATTCAAACAGAATCAATGAGAATTACAGAATTGGAATTAATCAAATTGAAGAAGTAATTTGGTGAGAATGACAATAGGAATTCAAGGAATTTGTAAGATAAAACTATTAGTTTAAGTTGTTTTCATATATATATTGACCAAATCTTTGAGGGAATTTTATGTTTGTCATACGAAATCGGATTGAAAGGTAATGAAATAGTAGGTAAGACTTGAAATGTTTGAAATGAGCATATTATTAATAAACCAAAAATTTAATCATGTATGTTGCCTCCACCATGTGAAACTATTAAGAAAATGGGACCAGGCTTAGAAAGGTAAATTCATATAGTGCAAGTTTTCAAATTAAAAAACAAAGAATCAGAAGAAGAAAACAAAAATCACCTCTAACATTTTAAGTTATAACTTATGAGTGATGCTAGAGTAATCTTCAACACCAGAAAGTATAAAGTGCAGATGATTCATAGAGAAATTCTCTCACTGATTCCTTGGCAGGACTCTCTAGCCCTTTAGATAATTCTTTCTAGTAAACTCTGAACTAGAATACTTGATGGCTGTAAATAGTAATTACCAATTATAGAGCAGTAATGATACATAATCATTTACATATGTTGTTAGCTAGCTTGATGTTTCTTAATGAAAAAAAATACTATTTGCAAAAAAAATGTGCATATTACAAAGTTCCAGAGAATACAGAAGTTGTTGATAATCCATAAGAGTTAAAACGTTGATCTCCTAAAGTGGTAAGTTACAAGGTACAAACATCTAAATGACCAATCCTAAACAATGAATTGCAGAATTAGACAGTATTTATTATAATTAAATTGTTAGTGGAGGGGTTAGATGAAATATATATTTAAGTTGACTCCAACAACTCCCAATTCCCAAAAGAAATTAATCAGGCAATATTTTTTGTCAAATAATTTTATTAAGCAAGCTGTCAATAACTAACCAAATCATATATTTGTAAATATTATAAAGTGAGCGATTATAGGGATGATTGTAGATAATGGTAAATCATGCCAATTAATCAAGCATATTTCTACCATCGTAAGTTTCTTACCTCTCTCTTTCCGTTATTCATCTCCAACCTCCTCCACACTATCCTCCCATCGGTTTGTCTGATCTGCGAGCACAAGGAGTAAAGAATCGATCGAAATCTATTTTTCCTCTTCTAATTCTACGCAGGATAAAAAGGTACGCTTCGATCTTAGCTTTTTTGTCCATGTACGGTCGGTTGTCACTTGTTACTTGTTAGAGTCGATTTCTACTTTTTTTTTCGTTTTCGTTTTCGTTGTTGCGAAGTCCCTGTTGATCCACGAAACCACGACGGATAATGGTTCCGTGGATCGTTAAGCCAAGGCGGAGATCCGTGAGTTGTGTGGAAGCCTTGAGGAGAAATGGGTAGGTGTAGTTGTTGGGTGTGTAACCTTGTGAGAGCATCTGACGGTAGAGAACAACTGCTTGGGAGGGAAATGGACTGTGAGCGTATCCTCTGATCATGGAATTCCATATGAATACGTTGAGAGGTTGTCTGATCTGCGAGAACACGGCTTTCGTGTAACTGAGATTAATGCTTTTGTCCGATAATGCTATCTTAGATACCAACTTTCCGGCGGTGAGTTTGTCATGTATCTCTCCGTTGGTTATAAGCCTGGCGTGGAGCTGTCTCAGACATTTGGACATCTAAGAGTCATATGAGAAGAAGAAAAGAACATTTCTGTTTACTATTTATAATTTTATATCATCTCAATAAATTATAGTTAATAAATTGGACTATTATATAAATAGCCATAAAATAAATTGTAGACGTAACAGAACATCGTTCTTTTTAAAACAGAATCTTCATTTTCCATACGGCCATCTAGGGATTGTTTGATATTTTTTTTACCTTTTCCATATCGGCGCTGCCCGTCTTTTGATTAACATCACACTGTTGATCTGTTTTGCGATTTCTACACGGTTGGTTGATTACAGGTGTGTTCTCTTCCTGTCCCCCGATTTCTTGGTGAGATTTCTTTCATTCCAAAAATTGAGGGGGTCGCCCCCTGATAACATTAGTTGGCCGCTCCCAATTTAGAAAACTGTCTGTTCTTGGTATAATTGGTATTACTATTGAATCATTCACCCTTTAGGCCTCAATATATATATACTTATTAACTCTCCCTAATTCCTATCTCTAATAGTCTAATCTTTTATTTATCTTTCTGTAAGACTTTTAATTTGCTTTTATCTTAATCAAATACCCCACTTAAAAAATGAAAAAAAATAGATTAGAATTGTATTAATCTAAATACTTTATTTATGCTTTATGAATTATTATAATTTATTTATACTTATAAAATGTAAATTATTATTTTTAGCAGAGCACTACATCTCTATTTTTTAACAGAACACTACATAAAATGAATCATGATTACAAGACACGTGTATTTCTATTTTTTAGGGAACGGATACATCTCAATAT